>JAVXUP010003253.1:0-77742 GCA_033070095.1 Escallonia herrerae | reverse complement strand
AGTCTCCTAACTTAAAGCCTAACAGAAATCACATTATATCATATACTTCGTAAAAGTGTAGAAATAATACATTGTAGCAAATGTGAGGGTGAACAAGAGAGCTTCCCACCAAAACAATCCTATGGGTTTTTTTTTTTTTGGTTGGATCTTTCGAGAAAAACAAAATTAATCACTTCTGAATCGACCCCCTCATAAATGAGTTTAACAATGTTTGTCAAGATTTGAAAAGTTCGACTATTAATTGTATCTCAAAAATTTAAAAACTTAAGAACTCCAGTGAAGCTACAATTAAAATGGTCAAGCAAACCATAAAGTTCCATTTATTAGATGTATGCTCACTTCAAAATTCAAAGGAGTCTCCTAAAGCTCAAAATTGAAACTCTAAACAAGACAATCTTCTCATGCTTAATTCTTTTCTTGAAGAAAGAAAAGTCCTGTAAACTAAAGCGCCTAACCAAAATCAAATTATATATCTTATAAAGATGTAAAAAATTCTGCACCACATAGCTTCCCTTCAAAGTGGTGATTTTTAGAATTTTGACTTTTTAAACTATCATACAATTATGAAGTCACATCGTTGGCCCATCATTATTTTTTAGTTATTTAATGGATTTTCAGTTTGAATTTTTGCTGACATATAAATCTTCATTTTAAGTCTTGGTTTTTCTAATCTAAGCAGCCAAATAAGAGGGTTCACAAGTAAGAGGCTACACATTAGGAGTTAAACATAGAGATTTGGATGTAAAACCCCCTTAACCCCCACCATTCATCCCTGATTTCACATGAAGGCACCTTCATATCTATTCGTCCATTTCTCTTATTTTTGTCTGTTTTTCAGTTATTAAGATTCAAACTTGAGTTGCTCTTTCTTCATTTATCAATTCCTGATTCACTCCTAAACCAAGGACTAACCAAAGCGCAGACACCAACTTCAGTTTCTCCAATTCAGACGAAAACTACTATAATGTCAAAGGTCTGGATTCGCCACAATTGCCGTCGGGTTGTCCTCTAGCAGACTGAATCGCGCTATCAACTGAGCTATTTAGGAACAACAGGAGATTAGATCTCCTAAAGTTATGGTGTTATCTAAGTTTTGTAGTTTCGCATAGAATTGCCAGATATGTTTGCGTAGTCTCGCTTTCCGTATGATTTCTAGCATTTCTTGGTTTCAGGTTGCCCAATAACGCTGATGGGGAAGGCCACATGCCGGGAGTTAGCTATAGCTCTAATGACACCGGTGAAAGCTTTTTGATTTTTCATCCATAGACCTGCACTTATCTTTGATTGTAATCAGTTCTGTAGTTTGATTTTTTAGAATGTGCTTATGGTAGGAATGCGGAGAAGGGGATAGCTAAGAAAGAGAATATGATTCTAGGTTCTAAGCATCCCTGCATGATATCTTGAAAGCTTATTGTCAGTGATTCTTTCTTACTATGAACGATGCTCTTTGGTTCCTAATCTTAGATTTGATTTTGGCATAGTTCAGAACACTCAATTGCGTTAACCTTCATCTGTTTGTGTTGAGCATGAACCTTTTTAATGAAATGCGAGAAGATGAGAAGACATACTCAAGTCTTGGGTATAATCTCTCCTTTCTTTTGCATATGTTTTGAGATTTGTTGGTCAAAGGAGGTCATAGTTCATGGTGGTTTAGGTTTCCACTGTAGGTGTTGCAGTCTCGGCCTGTGCTATAAAAGTTCGAATAACCCGATTGAATGGAGAACTGACCTCTCCAAAACGCAATCAATGGGGGCTTGGCCTAGCCCTTCCTTCTACGTTCAATTTCTTTTTCTTTGTTCCTTTTTCCTGGAGTTTTAGGTGAACCTTTTTTCTTAAATGTAGATGTTTTACTTTATTCTTTTTTGTTCATCCGTATTTGCTATTCGTACATTATATGATAAATGCAATGGAGGATGCAAATAAAGAAGCCGTGAGTTTGAAGATATTATGTTTATTAAAGTGGCTAAGGCTATTCATTGGATTGTTGCTTAGTAGTGGCCAATTTACAGAGTGCGGTTGGATTGTAGATCATGGCTCATGATGTGTATTCGGTGGTGTGCGAAGGTTTTTCTATTACTGGTGCCAGGGAGAGGGATGGGTGGGACAGGATAGTTGCGTACTAGATATCTATCGCTTTCTCTGTAGCTCTCATGGATGTTGATCAATAAAGCTGGATGTGCTTAATACTACTCCTGGCATTAGCATATGCTACCTGAAAAGAGCATAGACCAATGTTTGGTGTGGACAGGTTTAGATCAAGACGTACTGGTCAGTTGATTACCTTAGATCAAGACACATTATGAGCTTTTTTTCCTTTTGTTATCACTGTCACACATACGACCTATGTACTTAAATATGGCCCTACGTCAGGTATATAAAGGCCCTTTGAACTGGATTATTATGCATTTGAAGTTTTTATGTTGGTGTGAGAATCTACTTAATCTGGTTAAGATTGTCTATCTAGCACCACAGAGATGCACATTAAAGAAAAATTTAGCTGATCTGACCCATCTGTTACCTCTCAACTGATGCAGTAATGGTCATAGTTGAAGGGTCGTTATGATCCAAGTGGCCATTTGCTAGATTGGAGTAAGACAGGCAATATTACAAGTAGACAATGAGGTGGGGTAATTGGGCAGGCAGTTTACATGCCAAAACTCTATTTCAAGACAAGTTTTGCTTACTGCAAATACTAGATCATACGGCACGATGCCTCATTTAACTTAGCACTCTCATTTTTTCATTGGATGCGCATTCACTTCTTCAGTAGACAAATGTGATTAGGCATGATCATTTGAATTTGCATTTTGCGATTTAAAACTGTAGTGAAACTTTATGTACTGCTTTTTAATTATGCCTTTATATCTTTGCATCTAGATAACTTAGTTGTATAATCCTGTGCAATTGCACGGCCAAAAGCTAGAAGAATACTTTTAAGACTGAAGTTTCCATCAAACTCCTAAAATCACTCCCTGAATCCCGTAATATACCCTGAGCCACAGCATTATGATTATTTCAGCATATTGCATTTGCATCTCGTTGCTAGCTTTTGCTTTTCGAAATTAGGTACAAGGTGTGATTGGGAATATATTATGCTTCATGGTTAAGTAAGTTGTAATCATTGCAAAAGACTACACAGTAGCGAGCTATATTGCCCAATGAGATTCAAAAAAGGTGTTTAATGGCGAGATCGAGGACAGAATAAATTGCAATTTGGTCTAGAAGACATCTGGGCGCATGTGCATTTTTTGTGCATGGCCAGTGACTTTTTTATTTTTTATTTGTTTGAAGAGTTTCTGGGGGTATAGTTCCTGGTTGGTTTTGATTTTAAGTCATTATTGCCATTTGAATTAACTTAAAATTTAACTTTCCACATTGTTATATATTGAGTGTGCTCCAGTTGGTGGTGATCCACCACGCATGGACATCTTACTTTTCTCTGATTAAACCAGGCTTTTGATTGTTGTAGTGCTATTGTGATTCCTTGATTGATCTTTAATTGGTTTAGTTAAGTTGCAGATATAGTAGTAGACCGGTTGGAAATGTACTAAGATTTGTAGAGCTCTCCTTGCCTTGCAGATTTACCTTCTTGCCAAGACCTGGGGAGATGAATTGCTGGAACGTGCTTTATGAGCCTCGGAGATTAGGGAAAGCAAGAAAAGCCATAACTGGAGCACTTCAGCTGTTGGAACTTAGAAGGCTTTTGAACACACTGAAATTTGGTTTAGACAACATGGTATATGTCATAAATTTTGGACCTGGGCACATAACGGTCATTTGTGAGTTTTACACCAATTTGGTAGTATTGCTATCTGATTAGCTTTTGGTACAATTCCTTGGACTTTAGTGGTATGTGGTTCGTGGATGATCTGTGTAATACTACTTGCGCTATGAGAGCTTCACTATTCTTGAGCTGGCCTACAAGAGTTTACTTTAAACCCTTTCTTTAAGAGTTTCAGATTTTACTTGTAAGTGCTATAATCTATTTTTTAGAATAATAGTCAACGGTTCAAAACTAGTTGTATGCAAGTAAAGTATTTACTTCGTGTATATATAAACTATCCATAGTATATGAAACTCGTTTTACATAATACTCTTTTTTGGAGAAAATTAAACGTTCAAAAAAGGTGCCAAAAAGCTGGCAACAGCTAGCAAAAAAAAAGTATTGCTTATGTGGCCAACTTTTTAAAGACTGTCAGGATAAGAAACCGACTCCCACGTGATGTGCCGGTCCCCTTTGCTCAATAAGACACATTTCTTTCCACTTCAGGATCAGTTTCGTCGTCCTCTTAGAAACACTAGTCTCCAAGATGACGACCATAAAAAAGCGAAAAGAGATACATCCAGTGACAAAAGAATCCGCCTCTACCCGTTGATCGATCGCCCAACCTACCATGGTCGGGCTCCCAACGAGGTCCCATCTTGGGAGCACAGATTGCGAAATCCAGGGACATTTGAGGCCTTCCCAGGCAAATCCTGAAACTAGGCAATGACACATGGCTGCAGACTGAAGAATCTATTATACAGGTGCAGCGGGGGTACGTTACATATTGTAAATAAATAAGTGAATACAACATCTCTACAACAAATACTTCAGCATTTTAACAATAGACATAAAGATCGGGAGCGTTTCAGAAATATTAAGTGTGTATAACTGCATGTAGTTAAGTTTCTATATTCAGAAATGTGTTGGACCTAGTTTAGACTTGAATTAAATATTTTAAGACCCCAATAATCATTGTATTTATGAAGTAAAAACAGGTTATCTTCGTAAATTTTATTAACCTTTTGGGGTACATTTGAATAAATGATATATCTTTAGATATCTTTTAGCTTATTTACCATTAGTTTTGGCTTGCAGAGATTTAGAAGGAGAAACCTAGGGCTCGAAGGTTTCAACTTCCTACCATAATATGTAAGTACTCCTAAACCCACTTTGTTGATAAAGAAGATTTTAATCAACTTAGAATTTGCTTTTATAGGTTATAATATAAGTGTACTGATTTTATTATTTTGGTTTTGAATTTTTTCTTTTTGGAGTCATATTCAACTTTGCAAAGGTTGTTGCGTACTTTGAGGTAAGGGTTACACTCATGATTCGTGTGAGAATTTGCTATGCTGCATTTACGATAATTCGTTAGCGATTATAATTGCTTTGATCATTGCTCACTCTACTGCTTCATGGGACATGGTAATGTAATTGCCCAATCCTTTCTTTTTACCTACTGTCAGTTTGTTGATAAATTCATCCCTTAATGCTTTTTTCTTATTCAGCAAGATGTTCTGTAAGAGATGCTCAGAGCAAGCATTCCATTCGAGCAATGTGCCTGGACATAAACTCTGTAAGAACTTCTTTTATCCAGTGTACAATTCCATGAAACAGCCGCCCCTGGCATTTTTTTTTCTCCCGTCTGTTGACAGTTCTTCCACCTTCCTTCCAATATGAGCATGTGTGCCATCATTTATGCACATTTTGGGTGTTCAACATTTTAATAGATGTGCCATGTCACTTTTTTAGATGTGCACATGATTTGTTAACTTTTTTGCCCATATTTCATTATCCCATAATTCTGTGATTAAACGAATTCAAATTCAAGCGAACCAACTTCTGTTGAACTCGTCTTCTCGTCCTCTTCCATTTAGGTCTAAAATCGAGTATCTTTTTAAATCTCTAAATTATCCTATTCGAAATGCAAAGTTTTGATGCTTTGTCACTTCTATGCATTTGAGATACTTTGATGCCATTTGACCCCTTTGAATTGAACCTCTATTTAGAACCTACAGGTCGTTAGGTTAATGTGATGCCATGATATGACATGGCAATTGCTACTTTGTATGCGAACCTTGAATTTAGAACCTTCACGTGATTCAGTTAACATGCTTTACACTCTCGTATTATGTGCTTGTATCGAATTTTCTAATTACTTCAATAATTAGAATATGCCTTTGACTTTGATTTGGTTTTTGTTGGGTTAACATCTACAAATGAGAACACTATTCGTGGTAGGATTATTTATCGCCTTTACACTTTTGATTTGATATGTTTCGTTTTGACTCAGCTATATGTTACTGAATACTTACGTTGTACTCCATGGGTGGGTGGCTGTTATCTTTGCTTAGCTTTTGCAAGTGCACCCCCCCCCCCCCCCCACACAAAAACCACAAAACACACCTATCAGGTAATTAAGTTGAGACAACTACGAGGAGTTAATAGCCATATGCATGAGATAGGAGTTTTACTTTAAATTAAGACCCTTTAATGGCTTGAGAATAAGAACTTTGCCATAATTTTTTATTAAATAGTTTTGGGAACACTCGTGTTGGAATTGATTATTTGTTATCAAATTTCCACTGTAGTTATTAGACATTGATGGTTAATGTCAATGCTTTGATTTTGGGTATGTTTTAGAGCTTTATTACCTCTAAGGTTACATTTTTGTAAAATGTTTTGGGAATTATAACTTCCGTAAGTAGGAATATTTTGATGTAGTATGTGAAGGTTTGTCTCCAGGTCAGGGGCATGACAAATAAAGTCCAATGTTTTGGTGTGTGCAGTCGACAAAAGGAAGTAATTGCAATCCACTCTTGATGATGACCCAATACCAGTCGCAAGTGGCACTAATGTAGTGGCAAAGGTTCAGATTTGAGAGGTTCTTCCAAGAAGATTAATAATCAACCTGGATGACATTCTCTCTGTTCAATTCAATACTCTGAAACAACCCATTTAGAGAGGACAGCGTGACCAAATGAACTTCCAGAGAATGGAAAAACAACTTTATTCAGTGTCATTTGTCATATGACCAATAGGTAACAGCCTCCTCCAAGCCAACATATCCTGCACCCATAATTCTTATAGAACTGCACATTATAGGTAATTTTAACCTTAAGAAAAGACTAGTAGTGCCAAATCTGTGACAGCTTCTGCCAAAGTAAAGTGAGCTCTAGGTATTTGTCCACCCAGATTCAGTTTGCTATACATTGCTCTCGAAAAAGCCATAATTGCTTTGGCAATAGGTCTAGCCTAAAGACACTATTCAACTATTGAAAACGTTCAGTTCTGACAATACTAGGGGAATATTGCCAGTTTAAATTTAAGCATTGAAGGAATTTTTTGATGTTCGCTAAAACTACAGGTGCACAGAAACTTCCTTTCTTGACTGGGTCAGACGAGTTTCCAGGACAAAAGGTGTTATCTCCCATGGGAAAGATGACTGTACTCGCTGCACCTTGATTTTTCCTCCACATGTAGTGAGAACCACGCACGAGAGGCATTAAAGGATGATATACATTTCTGGGCCAATCCTTAAACGGCTTAACTTAAACTTGAATTGGAAAACATCGACCCTTCTAACAAATATTAGTCTGCTGATTCCAAAAGGTCTATCTGAGCCATGACCTTTGCATAAGAGATATGCTTAACTCAGCTCCAATACCTAAGAAAGTTAGCTATGCCATTTTAAGCCTAAGAGTTTTGGGTCATTTGAGTAATGCATGAAGAGGAGGCATTGATGTCAACAACCAAGTAATGCATATGGGTCTACACCTACAGAACGGCGAAGTTATAACTTGAGCTTAAAGTAAATTATTTATGCTGTTTCATGCAACAATTAAGCATTTAGTTATAAGTTTGGTACAAAGCTATCAATGAATCAACTCAGAAGCACATAACAGCTCATTCATTGGACCCCCAACTGTTTAAATTGCCATTAAACCACTGCCCTGCCTCACATGCAATTGCATGACCTTCCTCCTTTTCTTCTTCCATCATCCTTGCAAAGTTGAAATCAATTTTTTCTTGCTTATAAGATTCGCTTATTTCCAGGTAGATTGAATCATCTCATATGTACAATACTAAACATTGATTCCGTTGCTAACATTGACTACTTTATAGCTCCAAAGGAACTACTCTGTTTGCTTTAACAACTAGATCCGCATATTTCCGGGTAGATTTGATTATCTCATTATGTAGAATAGTGAAATTATGATTCCCTTAATAACAATGATTACTTTATAGCTTCAAAGATACTACTCCATTGCCCCATAACAACGGCAATTTTATGCCCACCACAGTGCGGCCCCAAAACCAAGCCAACCATGGTGCAAGGGCTACAATTTAAAACTTTCCAGCAAAATAACAGCACATTTGGATATATACAAATGCATATGTATATGCACATGTATATAACCTTCTTCGGAAGTGGCTTAGGTTTATGAGAAAGAGGTTCTCGGGATGGGGGGCTAAGGAGGTGGTGGGACAGGGAAGAATACAGAGTAGAGAGGAAGCAAGAAGAAGGAAGCTGTATCCTAATAGGATGGCTTGGTTTCTGGGGTGACAATGGCACAGTTATGTCATACTTGAAGGACGACCATGGAAACTAATCTTCATGGGCAGATTCCAGATATGTGCCTTATTTCAAAGGCGGTGACATAGAGAATGTGTTGTGCTGGCATCAAATAAATAAATATACTCACATACGGCTGAACAGACCAGATAGAGAACTAACCCAATATTCTCTGCACCTGAGAGGTTTTGAAAAGCTACACCGGCAACTTTGTTGCCCATAATTGCAGGGCCTCCACTATTCCCTGGATTTATAGCAGCATCAATCTGTATTGCCAAGAGCTGAGTTGCACCATGTACATATTGTGTAGGTTCAACTCTCGAAACAACCCCTTTTGTAACAGAGATGTTATCCCCTCCTGCAACCAAATGGTTGGCAGTTCTTTCAGTAACATTAAAGCACACTACAATCTCTTATAACAAAAGAGAAGTTCGGAAGTGATTTCCTCGAATGTTTTGCTGTATTCAGAAAGTGTAACTCTTTTCGACAAATAAAGTGTAAGTTTGGGGCTGGAAAACCTGATCATATAGTCAAGCATATAATACAAATTCTTTATATAAGCTAAGAGATGTTAAGGAGCAATGTGAAGTACTCCATTAAGTACTTTGATCAGCTCTTATGACCTGTCATGTCACTTCTACAATCTCTTTGTCGATAATTTCACCTTATCTGGCGGGAGACAGTTAGGACAAGTTCCAAATAATTACAGGAATAAATTAGACCAAAATGTGGATGAAAGGAGGGAAACTGCCATAACTCATTGCATGTAGCCTGCAAAGGTCACATTCTTAGAGAAGTTTCATGCCTTTTCTGTATATCTGCGTCAGGTCACATTCTTAAAGAAGTTTCATGCCTTTTCTATGCATCTGCGTCATTATTATTCATACCTTGAGGATAGCTAAAGAAAGCCAATTAATCATGTCATTTATCTCATGTCGTCCTTGTACAGCAGGACAAGATACAACAAGAAACAGGCAAGAACCTTTGTTAACCGATCTAATATGCACTAATAAGCACGCTGAAATTACCTTGTGGATAACCAACAACAGAAACAGCTTCTTGAAGAAAAGGAATATCACCAAACTCTAAAAAATTAGTACCCTTCCAAAACTCTTCACTTTCAACAACCAAAATAGCCAGGTCGCATTCATGGCCAACAGCTTGGACTTCCGCTCGATACTTGGTAGGAGAACCATGTTTTCTTACAAGTACAAAAGTATGGTCAGCCACCACATGAGCATTGGTTAGGATCCTCTTCCCAGGAATAACAAATCCTACAACATTGTTAATATGGCAATAAACATTAAAAAAGGCACAATTTGGTTAACATTTGAATAATTGAGCTCTGATCTTAAGACTCATCAAACCTAACCATTCTTTAATCTCACTCGTACATGTTTCCATGTATTTTTTTTTTTTTTTGGGGTGTTCGTTATAGGATATGGTATTCGTGCGTGTAACTCTTTCTACAGAAAACAATACACTTCTGATTCATAGTTTTTACCTTTTTTGCGAATTCCTAGAATAGAATTGGAACGTCTAAACATTGAATTAAAGTCAAACAGAAACAAAGAATCGAAAAAGTATGGGTCAACTAGTCAAACTAGTGCAAGAAGATTGAGGCAAGCCAATCTAAAGGGGAAGGGATTTTATGGAAAACAACAGAAACAGAAATTCAAGGTATCAATCCTGAAATGAACCACAAAGCAAAGCAACGTTAAAAAAAATGAAAAAAAGAGGAGCAACCTGAGCCCATGGATTCGCGCTGAGATTTATTCTGCCAGGGAGGAAGAAACTGGGGCTGCTGGAAACAGTGAATATCTTCACCACCGAATCAAGAGCCAGCTCTATCGCGGAATACGCGTTGTTCACGTCGCCATTTTCTTCCGACGCCGTTTTTACAATAGAGTCAGCATTGTCCCTGGAGGCCGCCGCAGAGGAGAAGAATAAACAACTTGTAGTGGTTTTTACATAAGTATGATTACCAGTTGCAGCAGTAGCAGGAACTACAGGATAACAAGGATGCTTTGGGGGAATTAGAGTTCTGGTCGCGAATGAGGAGGAGGAGGAGGAGCCAACGAAGATGGAGCGGTGGCTGTGAATAGAAGAGCAAGAAAGCCCCCGCGCTGAACGAGTGGTGAAACCCAGCATGATTGGTTCTCCGCCCCACCGCCACCGCCACCAGTAGATGGAAGTGAAATTTGTTCGAGAGAGTAAGTAGAACTAAATCATCATGTTCCCTTTCCAACGATTACGGTAGGAGAGAAGGTGTTGGATTGGGTTAGGGTTTAAAGCGCTACGGCAGCCTTAAACCCAAAGATAATAGTCCGACAATCAGGGGTCAACACGAAAATTACTCCTCCGTATTAAATTGACCCGCGGTCAGTAGTGTCACCGCTGTGGGTTTTATTGCTTGCGAGTTGCTAAATTAGGCATGTCCACGTTTGTCGATTCCGACTCCATTGTGAATCCTTAAAAATTATTTATATTTAAAAATTATCCTTTTGTCATTCAAGAACATAATTAACTGAATCTAGATTCTTCGGAAAAAAATCTATTTTTTTTACTACTCATAAATGCTTAATCTATACTAGATGTCTCTCCTATTTTTCACAAACTTTTCAGTAATAAGATATATGTATGTCTATTGTCATCCACAACTCCATGCTTTTTATAAATTAAGAAATGCAAGACTTACGACATAAGTAAAACGATTAACTTTTATCAAATAACTATTAGATTGTAACGGTTTTCTCTAAAGATAAATGAATTTTTCCCTTATATTCTTTTAAAAATAACTAGTTTTGCATTTTACATTTACAGTGAAAATTTGGTAATATAGTTCAACAAAAAATAAATAAATATTAAGACGAGACACGATTAATCTTTTTCTTCAGCTTTCTTAATATCTATGCCTTATTACAAGTGTGTGTGTGTGTGTGTGTGTGATCCCCATATATGTTGTATTAACTATATATCTTATGTCCGGCCATGCAAATTTAAGTAAGTCACTAACACAAACTTTAAAACATTGAGCAACTTAAAGTTCTTTTTCTTACTTTGATTGTTACGGAGTACTCTCACCATATTCCTATTTAGTAATATATGTGGCTAGAATCGAACAATTTGATGTGAATTACTATGCCCTAATAAAATCTAAAAATTACTCCTTTTACGTCACTTTTTGATTTAGTATGGAAACAGCCTTCTAATTAAGGGTAACTCTACCTCTTCCGTTTCTCTAAAATTTAAGGTCTTAAAATTAAATAAAGCTAGGTTAATGTAGATGACTATCATTTCTTTTAAATAGGCATCCTAAAGTACGTTGATGAACACTTGTCAAGTATATTCTGCCTTCACTATAGGAGAATAACACGATATACTTTTGGCTGAAGTAAGTTGTTATGGTTTTAGTTCTTATTTATCTTTTTCTTTTCTACCATTATCTGTTTTATAAACTCTGATTGGATACCACATAAATGGATGGTTCTGCTAATTGCAATCAGAAATTTACCTTACAATAATGAAAATTTTTCTATATACCATTTGTAATGTTGCCAGAAAGAGAAGATAATGAGTTAAATTGATTTCAACAGTACGAGTCATTGCTTTTTTCTATTTATTTGTTTCATCTTTTGGTACTGCATCTTTCTATAACTACACATTACATGTACCGCCATATGAGTAAGGGATTAAATGATTCACCACTTGTCGATAACCGATAACACGATCGGTGAAAAGAATACCATTGAAGCACTCTAGGCGACAAAAGGTTATTATTATAGTAATAGAATTGGAAACATGGTTGGTGTTTAGTCTGTAACGTATAATCCTTTTTCTTTTAACAAGAATATCTCTAATAACAATATTAACTCTAGAAAGCGGTCGTATATTTGCAAATAGATATGCATTTTTTATATTTTATGGGTTAGAAGTTACTAAACCTTTCATTGCAACTTTTTTCTGAAGAGTAAATGTGATATATATTAATCTTACAGCTTCATCTTTTTTAAATTAAATGTGAAGAATATTTTATGAAACAAGGTGAGTAAGGATGATGTGATACATTTGCAACAACTACTATGTTCATTAAGTTGGAGTATAGAAAATATAAATAGCAAGAATGAGTAAAAAATGATTGAAATTTAAAGTAAAAAAAACCACGGTTATAAGGATGTTGACTAAAGATAAATAGCAATTTGTTGATCGCTAAACAAAATAAGTATTTTTTTTTTTAAAGAATGGTGGGTAAGATCATGACAGGGATATGAGTTATCACTGGCATCATTTTGACATACATTTTTTTTATATTCTGCAAGATGATGATAATTGGGAGACTAATAACACTTGTTAGATAGATTCATAAAATTTTTAAAGCAATCCGTATGTATATACATCTCAATTTCAACTTACACTCTTGAGTTCAATTGAATTACCATGTATATTTGAACCATAAAAATTGATTGTCATAGTCTAGAGAATGAATGGGGCTTTTACTTTTTTATACCATAATCTTATTGTTAATGTTCACGTGCATGGGACGTGTATCCCACTACTAAAATTAAGAAGAGAGAAAATGCACACGAAGAGAACTAGAGGAGAAAATTTTGTATTGATAGCTCTCAAGTATAATGCTAACTGATGATTTGGGATCCATATTTAGATTATCTTATTGCCTCGACGCATAGTTGAGATTAATCCGGTCCTACTGATACAATTGCATTTAGGAATATTACTAGGGCTGTAACTTGGGGGGCTGGACGGGTCCAAGGATCAAACCATGCCCAGCCCACTCTAAAAAACTCGTGCATGTGCCCAACCCAGCTCATCTATAGGCCAAATAATATATGTCTATACCCGGCCCATGAAAGTTTCGCTACGCACAAGCTGGACATGGACTACCCAAGGGTTGTCCATGATTTCATTTTTGTTTACTTAACTTTAACGCGTATCAATTACCATCAAAGTCTTAGTCATGAGTTTTTGTTTATTAAATTTTAAGCATATCATTTACAACCGAAGTCTACTAATTCATCAGGATAACAAAGAAAAATGTAGTGATGTCATAAAATGGATTTAGTTATAAGTATAATAATAAAGTTTCGTAACAAAATAAAAGAAAAGGAACAAGACATGGGTTTTAAAATAATCTTAAAAAGCTAGTCCTGTATTAAGAAACAAGGGCAAAAAAATGAAGTCTTCAAAGGTCTTTAAACATCTATGGCTAGAGGATTTTAAAGATTAAAGAAAAAAATCACATATCTTGTACACATAAAATATCTATATATAATATTTTTATTATATAAAAGTTCAACGGGCTGGGCGGGCTTCCATAACCTTCGTCCATGTCCAACCCATATCTTTTAAGAACTCATTTTGTGCACCCGTTCACTACAATCACTATAATACTAAGGTCACTCTCATATTTCTAAGGGCTGGCATGGGTTGTCCAAGCCAAGTTGTACCCTTAAATATTATAAGACAATCTTTAGATTTGTACAAGCTATCATACTATTGTACAATATTTTACAATGGACCAGAGAAGCTAGATTAGTCTGTAATATTCTAGACGATGCTACGTAGTCCGTCCAAACTGATGACATGCTCGTCTACTAAGCCTCTACGTAGGCAGCCATGTGGAAAAACCTCCAAAATGTTGGCAAGATGGGACATTCTCCCCTGTTACACTGGCAATGCCCTCGTCATTCCTTCCTCGTAAAATGCCTGAAGCATGTCTTGGAATTGCCACAAAGTATTCACAGGTTCAAGTTCCCAACTTGCTTCCTCTCTAGCAGTCCCTTTCATCTCACCAAGTACTTTAGACAAAGGGGATGATGCTTCTTCCTGCCCTGTTGAACATAATCACTTCAGCCTCCTACTTAAAAAAGGTCTTCATTACTGGAGGTGCTCGCTTAGACTTGCAGCACTCCAAGTCTTCGGTATAGAATGACTTGGACTAACATGGATGACTGGGTGAAGCTTTAGCTTGGGGTGGTAACTCCACTCTATATGATGCTTTGTCCACCTTGGCAAACATAGGCAAAGGTCCCTCGTGACACCATATTAGCCCCTTATGTAAGCCACACAACCCACTTGCTCGATGTTCAACTTCACAAGCACCAAGTCACTCACTTGGAACTCAACATGCCCTCTCTTCTTGTTAGCCCACTTCGTCATCTTTTTTGCCGCCTTGTCAAGGTAGGAGCATGCAATGTCTACTTTTTCATGCCATGACTTAGCAGTCTGGAAAGCTTGTTAGCCCACTTCGAGTGAGTGGTTGTTGCCACATTATAAGCTCTAGCAGACTCTTGTTTGCCTCACTCTACTATAAGTTATAGGTGAGTTGGAGCACATCAAACAACTTGACCCAATCTTATTTGTTGGCCGTGACAAAGTGCCTCAAATAAAACTCCAAGACTATGTTGACCAATAAAACTCCAAGACTATGTTGACCAGTTATGTCTGGCAATCAGTTTGTGGGTGTAAGCTCATAGAAAAATGTGGAGATAAATGCATCAAGCCAAAGAGCTCCGTCCAAAACCTTCATGTGAATCATTGACCGCGGTTGCTCACAATTGTCATGGACAAGCTCCAATACTTCACAAATCTTGAAGAACAAATTGGCTGAGTCTGCCACCCCCTCATGGACTGGACTGACTGACTGACTGACCATGCAAGTGAACCCGAAATCCAAGGTCGTAAAGATAAACATCATTGAAATACAAATCATTAAAATCATCAACATCAAAAGAAAATCAAATGCAATGCACATCGACACGACGGACAGGACTCGACCAGACACGACAGACTCTGCTCGAGCGACATTCATCCTCTTTGGCCAGTGATCATAATTCATAGGCCATCCTCCTCACATTGATGTCCCATTTTACGGGATGTTCATCTCAGTCTCAAGTAAATAGAAGAGACACTGTCAATAAGTAGGGAACTCATTTAGAGTACTTTCCTTAACCACGTTACAGTCAAGCAACAAGACTTCATCAACGGGACGGACTAAGGAAAAATTTATTCCACCTTATGTCCTCAACAATACAGCTCAATAAGGAAATACCGGATCAGAAGATCGATCGGTGCTCAGACCTAACAACAAGAGCTCAACGTGACATCATCAACAGGGCGGACTTGGGAGAAGATTACCGTAGGCCCTCAACAACGTTCTTACATAAGAGAAATGTCGGTTATTAATAAATGCTGACATTTCACAACAACAACGCAACGATCTCTACAACATCATCATCAACGATAGGGCGGACTCGGGAGAAGTTGCCACAAGTCATCAATGGTGTTCTCAAAGAAAAGAGATATCGGCTATCAATAACTGCCGACATCTCACAACAACCACACGATAAACCCTACACAACATCATCATCCACTTCAGGTATGCTAATCTAATCGAATCATAGCATACTAAGACACCCATCATCCTCACTAAATTCTATCAACAGGACAGACTAAGGGAATTTATTCTACCCTAAGTCCTCAACAGCACAATTCAAATATGCGTATACCGGTCACAATGACTACCCGTGACCAATCATAGCAACAAGAATTCAACAACACGAACATCATCAACTTAGTATGCTAATCGAAACAATGAATTAGCATAATAGAACCGCATTGTCCTTACCTGGTTGGATTATAGCCGAAGTAACTCGCAATCTCTAATCGCAACGAGCTGCATCACCTAGTCAAATCATATCGTGCTCGTTAGTCATTATTCAACATATACGCACTTCTTATTCTACCTATTCCCACTTAACCGTTCATAGCATCTTACAATAGTTAGTTAATTTGATCCGATAATCGGATCCTTAATCTAGCCTTATCGACTTATTATCGATAACAACCCTCATTTTAGACATACTACCACTATTCCTCGCTTCCCACCCCTCCGAATGCTAAATTATGCGCGTTCTCAAAAATTTAGCTCCAACATGGCAAATTACCAAAATACCCCCTGATGGCCGCTATATCACCAACATCCCAAAACCGCTTCAAAACTACTTTTTAGATGTACTGCATCATTTATAGACCAAATATTTCCTCAGAAAGGAAAAATTACCAAAACACCCCCAACTTATGCAAAATATCCCTGGCAGCCATCGCCCCAATAAACATCTCAAAATAATTTTAAAATAACTTTTTGGGTGTCTAACGCCCCTTCTAGAACTAAAAGTCATTCGAAAAATTTTATAAAAAAATTACCAAAATACCCCTCGCTGAGCGGCAAAGTACTGAAATGCCCCCGGGGGTTCACTATCACTTCAACGCCCCAAATCAGCTTCAAAATAACCTTTTAGGTGTTGTACAACTCTTTTCGAACTAAAAAGTCCTTTGAAAAACTTTATCAGAAAATTATCAAAATACCCCTCTCCGGGTGACAAATTACCAAAATGCCCCCTAAGGGTTCCGGGCATCAAAAAAATCTCACAAGTGCTTTAAAATGCTATTTTAAGTCTCCTAAATTCATTCTTGAGCTAAAAAGTATTTTACAAAATTTTCACCCGAAAATTTCGAACTGGTGTCCTGACCGAACGCTTAAAAGTCCGTTCGGCCAAAAATAGCTAACGACTTCAGAATGACCCAAGACCTTGGCAAATATAACTTCTCAGTATCCCAGAGTCCTCATAAAATTTTCAAGCAAAACCGCGTTCGTTTGATATTTTAAATTTCACCATAAAGTTTCAAACTTCCCGCATCCGTTCACCCCCTTCCCAATCTCAGAAAAATCTGAATTTTTTCCACGATACAGGTCTCCTATAAATAACTAGGGTCTCGTTTTTGTATTTTTACCAAATCAATCCTGAGCTATTTTTAAAATTTCAATCAAAGGACTGAATTAACCCTACCACTTTTAGTGACTATTACGGTCACTATTCATATACATATGAATCAAACCCACACTATTCACGCACCTGCACTTCATCTTCTTCCTCATTGCCGAGCTCCTCAACTTTGTGGCCATGGGATTCAACCTCTTTTCTCTCACCAATTTCTTTGTAAATACACACACAAACACTACTTACACACTTACTACACTATGTTTCCCCCATTACCTCACTGCCCCGAACCCGTTTACAGTTTCAACATATTCAATTTCATACCACCACTCAGCCACAACTCTTATGAACACACAAGAGTTACAGTACGCACACAACGGACACCTGCTACACACTGGGTTATATGCTGCATAACTGCAGCATAACATCAGCTGCAAAACAGCAGCATAACGGCAGCTTAATAGCTGCAAAACAGCAGCATAACAGCAGCTTAATAGCTGCAAACCGGCACCATAATAGCTACAAAACAACAGCTGCACAACAGCTGCATAGCAGCACCACTGCGGCAGCAGTGCAACATCAGTCACACGCTTACGCGCACACCCCTGCACACTCACGCTATGCACACGGATAACACACAAAAACACTATAAGGGTAGAGATTACCCTAGAGACTTCTTCAAATTCCCCTTCGAACTTCCTGCCGAATTCCCTTGCTCTCTGTTTCTACCTTCTTCTTCTCTATTTTGTTTGTTTTTTTTTTCCTTCTTTTGTTCACCCGAATTTCTACCCTTCCATTATTAAATATTTAAATTAACTTAGTCACCACCCTAGCATGAGGTGGCAACAAGTCACAAAAATTCCTTTCAACACTTGGCATCTGGGCATAGTTTTAGAATTTATGAATTGACCCCCAAAGTTTTCCAAAATTACCTTTTTGCCCCTCTAATTTAGGAAAATTTTACTTTGACCCCAAAGCTACCCTGACACCTTTTCTCACTTCCTGCTACTTAATTAATGCCAAAATGACGCTACTCAATAATCTCCGTTAATTAATCAACTTAGTGTTAAATAATTTTTTTCGCTACGTTCGGGGTATCACACTTGTACTCCTTAAGGATCTCCGTGATTAGTTCTTGGAGTTCCCATCCTTGTTCTCTGTGCCTTTGTTCGTCTTCAGAAGTGCCAATTGACTCCTCATATTTCTTTAATCCTTTCTTGATTTGTATTACCGAATGACACATTTGCTTCCATGTTGGCCTTGTGTACCTTTGGCAGTATCAAGGTCAGGATCATGCATGGTCCGTCCTCCAAAATGCTCAATAAGTTACACCTTGGCATTGAGTTGTCCTAGAAATTCCAGGCAAACTACCAAGTCAGAGTCATCCATCGTACCATAAAATAGTCTACCTTGTTACTTCAAGTGTCAAGTTGTAGCCCAACGCCTCAAGCTACTCCGTCCAAAGGCTTAGCTTGAGAGTTCATCGTCTTAAGCCATCCATTTGCCTTAGACACATTGAACCCCCATCTTCACGCCTTGTCAGGAATTTAAAAGTTGTTAGATGCCTCTGTATGGCTCTTAATAGACATAAGAGAGCGCTGACTCGTCTGGCAAGTCAATAGTTTCACTTGCAGGGAGCTGAGTAACTTGAGACACCCCATCTAGCCTCGTCCCGTTTCTCCCCCTTTTTGATAATGGAATTGAGTATCTTCTTCTTTGGGCACTCTTTCACCCAACTAGGCCATTGCAGAAGAAGCATGTATACGGGGCTTCATGTTTAGCTTTCCACTATTTTCCACCCTGGCCATGTAATTTCTTGCTCCCCCTGTCTTTGCAACTAATGGATTTCACCCTTTATCTCTCCTAACTTTGCCATGATCACCTTTTTTCCCTTGGATTTGGAAGACTTGGCCCTGTCTCTGGAATGGTACTCCACCAATATCTGCACCACTATTAGAGCTGTGCATACTTTCCCCACCCCTGGCAACAACATTCTTGGGCTGCAGATGGCTTGAGACCATCTAAGAAACTAAAGAGTAAGTCTCCTGCACAAGCCATGTCAGGAGCATGAGATTTTTTATTGGAAAGCTCCTTCATATAATCCTACATGCTTCAATTTATCCTTTAACGGGGATTGTGGTTGACATCTCGGGGCAAAACTATTTTTTGAGTTTCTCATTGAATGCCTCCCAAGTAAAGTTTGTACCTTCGTTGCTTTCTTCCAAGTTTAGGGCATCAAAAATGATGCACCAATAACCAAGGGAGTTGTCAATTTCCTTGGCAACCCTCCAGCTGTCATACTCATTAAGGTTCGAGTGCCTTCATAACATCCGGGGTAGTAGGATAGTTGGTGATTCTGTCTCTACTGGCATCCACTGCATGCTTGCAAATAGCCCAATCTAACCTTGTCTCGTCCAAGCCGGCCTTTATTTCATAGAATTGAGCCTGAAAACTAGCCAAGACTTCCAACACCTTACCTGAAAGCCTATACAATCATTCTGTCATAAGTCACTAGTGGAATTAATGGCCTCGAGCATGCCTTCGTGTAGCTCCTCCACCTTGGCACGAACCCCACTTTGGGTTTCCTTCATGAATTGCTCTATCCGATCGACCTTCACTATAGCGGCCTTGCATGAAACCTTTCGTAGCGAAGATAGCATCACAAGACTTACCTTGATCGTTTTTACCTATTTTCTCATTTATGACCATCCTCTAATCCAAAATTTTAGAAGCGCTACCCTCGTCCGTAGTGGGATGGTCCCACTCTAGTACCACATATGAAAGACTTAAAGATTTACAAGCTCACCCTGTGCCATAGACAACTTCACCACTTACGAGTTGCTAAGTCAACACTTAAAAAATTAAAGGGACAGAAAGAGAAAAGACATATATGGAACTCAAAAAGAAAGCTTTGTATTGATTGCTAATAAGTACAATGCTAAAGCGATGGTTTGGGTAATAAGTCGTCCCCTATTTATAGTATCCCACCTCCTTAACTGTGACACCCCCAACCTAAGTGACGTCACTGGAGCTGAGATGTCGCAACCTTTAATACAACATTCGAATTACAAAGGAACGTCACAAAATTCGTCCTTAAAAAACTTGTCCTGAAGTACACATCGTATTGCAACAGAAACTGTACAACTTATTACAGCTTAATATTTACACTTACCTCGCATCATCATTGAGATATATCCCTCATTTCTCTTTACCTTTACCAGATATTTCTCCTTGTTCAAACCTAGTACCTGAAAAATACATCATATAAGGAATGAGCACAAATCCCCCAGTAAGGATAATACAAGGAGTACAACGCACACAACCTTTTCGAAAATATCGGAGAATCAATTATGAATTCTTAATGAAGGCAATGAATTTAAGAATGCCAAGAAGAAACATCTGCAATCATCTTAATGCATCACCTTTGTTCAGACTGAGCGGCTCAAGCCCAACAGAAACATCATCATTTCTACTTGGACAGACTCGTGGACTACGCAAATTTAATGCAAGGGAAAACACTAAATCAAGTAATCATCATGAGAATAACAAGATAATAAAATCAGTAATATCAATTAAAATCAAGGGTTAATGAATGTACCCTGAGGTTTACACGTATTTGCACTTCGCTCTCCATGTTTGCAACTTTGACAAACTGTTCTATGAGGTTGACAAAACCATTGCAAACAATTCCAAAGTTGGATGGCCGTTGAAATTCGGACGTTAAGTCCGCATGTGCACAGCATGCCATCTTGGCATGGGCAAATCAGTCGATTCCCTTACCAAAGCCCTCTGAAAACCCTAAATTGTACTATCCCTCTTCTCTCTCTTCCTCTCCTAAGAGTTGCAATACCAACCAAGTTTTCACGCAGCTACAAGACATCTCCTATCTTATGCTTCTGACTTTCATCGTCTTCATGACATGGAGATAAAAGCCAACTCATTGAAGCTTCAATAGGCAAATGCATTTTGACTAAATCCTTGGATCTTAGATGGGGAATCCTTTAAAATTTTCAGAATCATTACCAGTAGTAGTCAAATCAGGTACCTTGAGTAGCTCAGTTTGCTTCAAATCCTATACATTTTGACTAAATTCTTGGAGCCAGATTAAGAATCCTTTAAAATTTTGCCTACCAAATTGCCACTGGTAAAGGGGATGAGGGTTTTTATGAGGTCCTGTGAGGTGGTTTTTGGCAAATGATTCTCATTAAAAGGTTTGCAGGACTGTTTAGTTGGATTTGAGGCTGATTTGGGGGTGGTGTTGGAGAGAGATTTTGGTCGCTTAAAAATAAGGGGCTTTGGGCGATGGGTTTGAGCGAAAACAAGTGGAGGCAACCTTTGGGAGCCTTGATGGAAATGGAAGAAGAGACGCTGGTGTTGCTTCTGGTGATAAAACTGGCATTGAGATTCTATAAAAGAGAGAAGAGAGATAGGAGGGTAATAGGATTTAGAGTTTTCAGAGGGCATTGGTAAGGGAATTGACGGATTTGCCCATGCAAAAATGCGGACTTAACGTCCGAATTTCAACAGCCATCCAATTTTGGAGTCTTTTGCAATGATTTTTTCAACCTCAGGGAACAATTTTCTCAAAATCGGAAATACGGGGAGCGAAGTGTAAATACGTGTAAACCTCAGGGACAGTTTTGTCATTAGTCCTAAAATCAATTACAACCCATGCTCGACTTGCCATGACACAAAAGACTCTAGCATGCTTCCTCTTTTTTTGCCAGTTACTTTATCTTCACTAACCTCCAGTTACTTCACTTCATTGGCCATCCACTTACTAATGCCCTATCTCACGGGGTGTTCATCTCAGTCTCGCATAAATTAGAAGCGAAATTTTTTAATAGAAGGAACGAACTTAAATAGTATTTCGATCATAAGTCCTCAACAACATATCAAGCTCATCAACCGCCAGACTAAGGGAATTATTTCTACCTTAAGTCCTCAACAGCATAAGTCCAAAAGATCAACCGGTGTTCAAGTATAACAATAGGAGTTCAACATACGCATCATCAACATGGTATGCTAAACGAAATAATGAATAGCATAGCGGAACTGCACTATCCTTACTTGTATGGCTTTCAGCCGAAAAATTCCTCGCTTCCACATTTTCTCAACAAAAGAGATCACCTATCCAAACAAAATCTTTCATGTTAGACAGCCTTAAGAGACAAACACACACCCAACTTTACCCCTTCCCACTTATCAGTTTATAACTTAGTATGGGAAATCTGTTAATGTGATTTGCCCTAGCCTTTAGAAGTGCATTACCGCACTATGACCTCTCTTAATCCTATTTTAAATCAAATTTCTTATTTCTTATGCTTCTTGCTGCTTAACGATGAGTTTCCGCAAAATTCGTCACTAGGTAAAATTACCTAAAATTGGTCACTAGGTAAAATTACCGAAATGACTCAAAATATCTTTTTAAAACAATATAAACTGATTTTTGGATTAAAAAGTAATTTGATAAAAAATTTCGCTCGAAATTCCTATCCGGATAACCAAACCGAGCATTAACGGATCAATTTTGTTAAAAACAGCAATCATATTTGAAATGCCATAAGATTTTAGACACTAAAGTCTCTCAGCGACATAAGATCCCCATAAAAATTTCAAACTAAAATAACCTATTTATTTTTTTTTAAAATTCGAAACCCTATTTCAGGATAAAACATTTGACACCCTTAGTGAACTCGGAAAAATCCAAAAAATTCACAAATTGTAGATCTATTAAAAATAATGGAGGCTTTTCCTTTGTGTTTGGCCAAATTTTGGCTTAAAACTAATTTTCAAATTTTTTTTTTAAAAATAGTAAAAGAATAAGACTTTTAGTGGTAATAACAGTCAATATTTGCCTTCTAATGGATGCAAACACACATTTTTTCACCTCACCTACACGCCAACGTTTTTGCTGGGTTTTGCACTCCAAAAATCTCCATCTCAAAACATTTTCACCACCTCAATTCCACACATTTTCCACTCTTACCCTTCAAGCACTCCACAACTCACGTTAACATACTCTAATTAACCTCACAAACATACTCATGGCATACATAGCCGCAGCACACCACACTCACTTCCACCTCTATTTTCTCCTCACACACACACACATGCATATTATGCACACGCATACAATTCACCATTTTTTTCCATTTTATCCCCCTTAAACCCACTTTAATTTCACTTTATTTCTACTTATTTAATACCACAACTTTATTTAACATAAAATCAAATAATAATTTAATCCAATTCAGCCTTGATTTCCCTCAAACACACACCAAAACACCAAGAACACACACAATAAAGGCTGACTTTTTACCTTATTTTGAGGCCCTGTAACTTCTTCGATTCTCCATGAAAGCACCTTATGTTTCTTGCAAATTTTTCCTTTCTCTTCCTTCTATAACTTCTTAGTTCAGCCCTTCATGAAATTCTGCTTGGATTTTCTTCAATTTTCCCCTCAAATAGCTGTTCCATACACCGAAGGCAAATTTTTGCCTAATTTTGGTCGATAGCTCCTTCAGTTTTTCCCAAATTGCCCTCTATTTCTTGAGTTTTTTCCTTCTCCCTTCCCCTAGTAACTTATCAGTTGAAAACTGCCTGAAATTCCCTTTGAATTTTTCTCAACTCTCCCTTAAACAGCTGCCCTTAAATACCCCGTTCAAGTCCAACTCATCTCCACTTAAATTTACATGCACTCACTCCACCTCTTGGAATTTTGAGGTGTTATTTTATGTTTGTGGCTGTCTTTGGTAGCCAAAAAATCGAGCAAAGCTTTTTTTCTTTTAAACAATAATTAAAATTAATTTTTTTCTAACTAGGATATTACATTAACGTATGTTTGAGATTAACCCGATCCTAAGGCAAAAATTTACATTTCAAAATAATCAAGCCAATCTCTAGATATATACAAGCTACCATACAATTTAGAATACTCTATAATGTACAAAAGAATCTTGAGTAGACATGAATCTTTTAGAGGATGCCATGCAATTTGTCCACTAAGTAATGACATGTGCTTCTAGTAAGCGTTTACATAGGCATCTGCGTGTAAAAACCTCCAACACGTTGGTGGGACGGGACACTGAGCTCTACTTAAATATGTGTTGCGCAATTCATCATAACGTCATGCACCAAGGAATTTTCTAAAGCAAAATTGGCAAACACGTCAAGAAAAGTTAAGATTTTCTTATTCCTCACTCTTCTTTTTCTTTACCTACCACCACAACCCCACCCGACCAAGATACTCTTGTTGTAGAAAGAGGGGCTCTACTAGCCCTAGCAACAAATTATTGTAGCTAAAATTGTTTTGTGAGTATTGTAGAATGTAGCAACAAATTTCAATTACTAATAAAATGCATTTTATCGAGACTATCCAGTTACAATACTCGTGTTGTATAAAAGAGGATTGGACCCCGCCACAGATGCCATCCATGCAATCATCACGTAGTCACCGCTCATCTAATCAAGCCTGGTCCTTCAAAACCACCTACGATGTATTTTTTTCTCATCCAAATTTCCTCTCAAATAGGTACTTCTAATGTTATCGACAACGTCTTATAAGGGTAATCTCATACTATCGGGCATATGATGTGGGATATTGCAAATTTATTTTGCAAATCAGTCTTGAAATTCATCACGTAGGACCCAACTTTGACCAAGCCAGAGATGCCAACACTAAATGCCTCCACTCAACTTCCTTGACCGTCTATAACGAATCCATCCAAAAAATTTGTTCTTCAATCTACCCTTGAAGGCTGTAGTTCACTACAGTTCATGTGTCGTCAATGTATTCATCAAATGCTTAGGATCTTTTATGGCTAGGGTAAAAGCACTGGTTTTATTTGTCATATACTCGCCCTTTCGTGATGGTAGCACCGTTTGCTTATTCAAATGCCACGCTAGGGTTTTGGGCTTGGGTAAAGGTGATGGCTTGGTTGTGATGGCATGATAATGGCGTGGTGCTCGTGATGGTTGGCGAGGGCTTGGGTGGGAGTAGTGGAGTATGACCTAGCAGTAGTAGTGGATTATTGGAATCAGTTGAGTTTTGGTGATGGTATCGAAGTTGAGTATGTGAATGGCAGATTGGTGATGTCTTAATAAAATAAGAAGGGAAAGAAACAAGAAGGAAGTTGTGTCGCAAAGTTAGAAAAATTGTCGAAAGCCAAGACCATGTGAAAGGCAAAGGAGCACGCAAAGGAGCACGCAACGGACTATTAACTAAAAATGATATTCACTTGGCAGTATAAGATCTCAAGCAACGTACAACAACTTTGGCACAATTCTTTCTTGCAAAGGATATATCCTCATTAACATTTCTCGACTAAACCCACAATCAGGTAAATGAACTAGTGAGATGATTCGTAGGATGCTAATTCTAGGAAAAAAAAAGTTGGATCCCACCATTATGTAGAGAATTCGTATGGAGCTGTAGTCCTAGCTCATTACATACGATATCACATGGGATTGCCAGTTGTTGCAAAATAAATGTTGGCTCAGATAAAATTATACATCGTGTTGCCAATATTAGGCAACAATGAGCAGTGAGGAAGATTATGAAGTTTGAGTCTTGATGAGGATCCCCAAAGGATAAAGAAAATAAGATCTATCATCTAGGCAAATTCTTAAAAAAAATCATGGTTTCTGTGAATCCAAGTGAGAAGGAAAAAAAGGGTGAGAATAGCTTGACAAAGAGGTAAATGCACATAGATTATAATAGTAAACCTCAAAGAGATTTCCTCAATTATAATACCTCATGTCTCATAGAATAGATTTTTTTATTGATTCGAGAATAGCTAAAGCAGATTGGCAGACAATCACGCATAACATGTAAAGTTTTCTTGGGGCTATATCTTGATCTCTTATGTTCGAAGTCTAAAGTACTATTTCTTATAGAGGCTTCATGTGGGTCTAGTTTCATGGCTTATGATGAAAAGGGAGTTGGCATGGCATAAAGTGAATATTAAGGGAGTAGAACAAAATTCCCTTCTGGATAGCTATAAACTTAGAAACCCCATCTACGACCCTCCGCTTTATTAATTTCTAAAAATTCTCTCCATCCCATTGAGTGCGTTTCTTTACATTTTGGTTCGTCCCAAGATGAATATTAGGCTAGTGTATTTGATGTAAATAAGTATGATATTACCTATACTACCCTTGATAGATACAACATTCAATTTAATGTGTTTGCTTACAACTCGTGCTTCTACAGGCAGTTCTGGGAAAATCTATACGACGTAAAAAAGTACCAATGTTGTAAATCATTTCTGAAAGATTATGTCCTCCGTTAATTACGCTAATAACAATCATACCCTCCATTTATGACTCTTTTTTAAATTGGTTAAAATTAAATGAACTTTGGCTAATGAACATGTTCTAACATTGGAAAATGAAAAGTCTCATGACAAAGAAAAATAAAACAAAAAATCCCTTTATTACTCCCATTCTAATTTGGTTAAAATAAAATAAATATTGGATAAATGTTCTCTAAATATTGGGTAATGAGAACTGTGATAAATTTTTTTTCTTGCATTTTTGGGTTAGTAAATAATTAAATAATTGTAAAACTAAAAAACAAAAACAAAACAAAGAAACTGAAATACTTGAATAATCAGTTAAGAAAAAAAATTTGTTGAAAAAACAAAAAAAAATAAAAAAACAAGGTTAATATGCATCAAAATTGAAAAAAAAAGACTTAAATACGGTACAAATTAATAACAGCTTTATACAGAAAATCGTACTGCTCTTTAAAGCGAGATTACTGACTATTGAGAATAAAGAAAAATCATGGTACTAAGCATGCAAAAGATGCTATAAAAAATTTACTATCACATTAAAAGGACGGGCTTGTAAGGATGAGAAATGTGAACTTCCAATTGTTATGAATCAAGATAATTTAGAAAAATTAAGAATATTTATTTATTTTAACAAAAATATTATTGATTCAATAATTTTGATAAAAGCAGGTACATGCTGAAACTGGTCGTAATTGAAAACATTCAACTGGCATTCATAACATTGTTCGACGTAATCAAAATTTTAATCAGATATCCACTTTCAAAATTGATACAATCAAAGAAGGTACACAAATTCATAACTATATGCCTTGTAAAAATTTAAGCAAGAATGATGTCTAACACTAAAAATTACACGTAAAATGAAAAGAACCTTGAGAAAATGGAAGGGAAATAATTCAACTTCATTATTAGGATGGACAAAAAGCCTGAAAATGACAGAATCCGAGCAAGGCTGACAGCACACGAAGTTCAAGAATACTATCCAACACAAAAAAAATAATGGAAACCATCTAATGACAGCAGAAGATCCAGTGCGCAAAAAAGAAGATCACTTTAATGAAAGCTAAGATGATATTATATAATAAAGTAAAACTACATCTTCTCATTCTACATGCTAAAAGCTGAAAGCCTACTGCCAGCATCATGAATGACTCTCATAACACAAAATTATTGATTTTATGCACATTCACTACATCTTATTATTGAATCAGAAACATACATTAATCATAACATTCCTATATATTATTTTATGGATAATTTATTTATATACACGTGCATAGTAATTGTCTATATTGTAAGTGTAGGTTTGTGGTTTGGACATATAATGTTTCAAACAGCTTCTCATTGAATATTTGCTAAAAACTCACTTTCCCTCTTTTGGTGTTTAAAAAGAAAAGAAACTTGCCTACTCGCTCAATGCCGCAATCAACAGGCAATAGTTCTCTCTTTGTTTAAACCAAAAAAAAAAGGGAAAAAATTGTCTTTTTAAGGCTTTGAGTTCTTCTTTCTTGTTTATTATTCAATAGAATTTTTTTAAAATAAATAAAAAAATTTATTTTTGTCTTCTTGTGATAAATAGAAAAAAAATAGAAAGCTAACAGAATCAAACCAAACTATAATAAAATAATGAAAATTATAAATCTTAATTGTATATACCATAAACCAATCTAACAGATTACAAAAATAAAGATGTAGATTGATTTTTTTAAAAGTTTTTTATTCATTTTTTTTTCAGCAGTAACATCAAACATTTCTTCAATCCATAATTCTGGAAAGAATATTTCCAAACATTAATCACAATTGCAAACATCAAATATACATATCTTTTACAACAAGCACAAAAGAAACAGGAACATAATTGAATTATATTATTTGATCCAAAAAAACTAATGATATCACCTCAAAAATTACTCTCGATCATATCCACGTGCAAGGCATGTGCTCCATACTAGTGCCTTTAAATGTATGAGTTAATATTGTATTTAATGTATTTCCTTTAGCAGAGTGCTTAGTCAAACAAAGAGGATTACAAAGATGACCTTAAATGCTTTTTTTTTTTTGCAAATTCAAAGATACAGTACACCGGCTGTGATTCAACACTTATGTGAATGGATGTAGTTTCGTTCATCATTAGGTGTAATGATAGATTGCATAAAATTTAACTATTCTCATATTTAGCTTGGTGAATAGCCCACAAATGGTTAGAAAACTCTATTTGAATGGTATTATCATATGTCAATATGTTTACTAATAAGTGGGCTTGAGGGTTTACTAGGGGAGCTTCAAACTAACGATCAATTTTTGTCCAATCACGATATTCAATGGTGCTATAAAATGAGCAACACCTTGTTCTTTCAAAGGAGGAGAGAAAGAAAAACTACACCACAATAGACTCCATTCACTTTCAAGCAGAGCCGTTGTTGAAAACCCAAAGTTGGACTCACCAGTGATTTTCCCAGTATAACTCCAATCAAAAGTTTCTCCCTCATCTAGACTAGAAATTACCTTATTCAATCGTTGCATTCCTTGCATCTTTCTTATGTTCATGCATCATCATGCAAACATGATGCTGGTTACACATTAATGTATAGTACCATGCATTAGGTCATGCATCCTCATGGAAACATGACATAGGCCATATATATCATCCCTAGGTCCTTTCTCTAAGTACATCCCATATGACTTCAGTGTACATTCACTCTGAATTTAGTGGCATGGAAATTGCATAGGCGCATATTTCCCATGCAAAAACTCGAATCTTAGGTAGCATTTGAAACATGCAAAAACTTGAATCTTAGGTAGTGTTTGAAACAATTTTTGTTTCTATTTTTTTTTCAATTTTGAAAACTAGAAAAAAATATCGGCACTTTTTTTTTTCTCCCGTTCAATTTATAAATCAGTTTTCAAAATGGGTTGTTCCTCAAACTCCATTTTTGGAGTTTTCAGTTTTTAATTTTTTTTCTTGAGATCCACCTTTCAACTTTTATTGGAAGTATTTTATGTCTCTTCTTCACTAAAATCTTCATAATCAACACTCATCACCACAGAACACCAAATCACCAACATTATCAACTACCATACCCATTGACTGCCACCACCAGTGACCAACACTCTCGAACAGCAAACTACAAATTAACAATATTAACGATCACAACCATTGATCGCCGATTTGCCATCACCGCTGATCAACCGCTGATCAACACACCCAAACACCAAAGTCACAGTGGCAATTCTGTGAGGGCGATGATGCGGGGCGAATACATGACGATAGTCACAGTCCAATGCTTTGATCCAAAGTCAAGGTCTTACTTTAGGATTCTCTGTGTTTCTCTCTCTATAATTTTAGAGTGATAAAGTGAATGTGAGTTTTGAAAGTCTTAAAGAGTCCCTAAATAAATTCTAAAGCCCCCTGTTTATAAGGGTTGAGATGATGATGTCATCAACCAGCATGTGGCGCTCCCTGAGAATGATACATCACTGAGGAGGCCACAGGTGATGGTGCTTCACAGACTATCGGATCACATATCCACCTGGCCTGCCTGCAAAACATCGCTGTCTATCTGGAAACATTGGCCAACGCAGTGCCGGTACGGCCAGAGGACCCTCTTGATCTGGCCACTATTCTAAAGCCTTTGCAGAGTCCCATAGAGCATCGAGAGACACCGAGGACCTAGTAGCGGTGGGGAAGATGCGATGCCCAACTCCCAGGCAGACTAGGCGCGCTGCTCTCTGGAGACCTGTTCCTTTCTCGGAGTGCCCCGGTGGTCTTCGTCCCTAGGGGTGCCAATGAAAGGTCCCAAATTCTGGAGTACGTAGACTAGTCATGCAGACACCCTAACAGAGATAGTGTCTTAGAGAGCGAGCCTATCTCCAGGGTGAGTCTTCATGCCAAAGCAATCAGAGCGCGCTGAGGTAGTGTATCGGAGGAGTCGCCTACCCGACAAGTTGAGATAGTATCCCGAAGGAGTCGCTTACCTGGCAGAAGGAGAGTCTTCATACCGGAGCAGTCAGAGCTCCTTGACAAAGATAGTATCACGGAAGAGTCGTCTATCCCCACAAGATGCTGCCCACTGGAAGGAGTGGGTCAAAGCATGTTCCATGATCAAGGCATGTATAATTGGTGAAAGGATGGACCAATGCAGGGGCATTATAGTTTGATAGAGAGCCGGGGGCTCGATTATATAAGTAGAACAGTGCATGGGCATGGCCGACCGTGTGCGGTGCTGGGGGCATGTGACTAAAAATGGTACACATGCACAGCGATGGGTGTCATGGAGTTGGGCATCATGCCAGGGGCATGTGATGCAGGGACGATGCACGGGCACGACAGTGGGTGTCATAAAAGCGGGCGTCATATCGGGGGGCAGGTGATGCAGAGACGGTGCTCGGGCTTGGCGACAAGTGTCACAGAGACGAGCGTCGTCCCAGGGTCACATGAAAGGAGATAGCACTCAGGCACAATGACGGGTGTCGAAAAGACAGGCAACGTGTTGGGGGCACGTGACATGAAGATGTTGCTCGAGCAGAATGACGTGTTTCGTAGAGATAGGCGTCGTGTTGAGGGCATATGACGTGAAAACGGCACTCGGGTACGTCGATGAGTGTCGTAGAAGAGGGCATTGTGCCTAGGGCACATGATGTAGAGATGGCGCTTGGGCACGGCGATGGGTGTCACAGAGATGGGTGTCATGCCCAGGGCACGTGACACAAAGATGGCACTTGAGCACAGCGACGCAGTTGTGAGGATCATCTTGGGTAAACCAAGGCCAACCCTTGGGGAAGGCTAAAGCCGCGTCAAGGTTGTTTTTTAGGGTTTTGCGTTGGGTTGACTGGCTTGATAAGATTGAACTTTGACCGTTAGAAATTTGACGTGTATTGGGAGTGGGAGTGGGACTCAAGAGCGTTCCACAAGTGCATAGCCAGGATGGGATAGAAGGGGTCCAAATATGCGTAGCCAGGTTGGGATAGCACGGTCCAAAAGTGCATATCCGGGTTAGGATATTAACAGTCTAAATACACATAGCCAGGTTAGGATAGCAATACCCTCTAACATCAGTCATCACCACGGCACCACCACTCCTCTAAATCTAAATCCACCATAATACCAACCATCATTATTCTTATAAGAAATACCACCATAAGATTTCATCCATCGATTAGCCCTAGTATCTTTGATCTGTGTACGTAACTTTCGAGCCATTCAAATCCATGCACCCGGTCATGGCTAAACAAACCTAGTGAAGCCCTAATTCACAAGCTAGTGTTTAATGCCATAGCAATGTAGTTGGACGGTGGCAGAGAAGATTTGTCAGTTGTGGTAGGGGTGTTTCTAGTTGTTGAATATATGAGCTCAGAAGAAGCTTCAAGTATTAAAAAATGAAACAAAAGAGAATTGAGGTCAATTTAAAAGATAAGAGAATAAAAATAGAAAAGAAAAACAAAATTAAAAACTAATTATATAAAACTAGTATCAAACAACCCATTGGTCTAGTAAAAAGAGAAAATACAAAGAGGTTTTAGTTTTGATTTTTTTTTGAAAACAAAAACTGCAAACTGAAATGGGTTTCAAAGACACCCTTACTTTTTTACTTTTTATTTATGATGTGTTTCTTGGAACCATCTATTTGAGATATACACATGGAAGGGCGAGTTGTGCGAGTAATGCTTCTCATCACATAGTGAAGCCCTCAAACTTTAAATCTAATGCTTTGCATGTTTTGCAGGGTCATAACTTTGTTCTTAAAAATAACATGGCATTTCTCTACAAAAAAGAAGTAAACGTTTTCGCTTCAAACTAGGGAATGAAAAACAGGGCTGAAGACTTCAATTTGAAGAGTGACCAGTTGGTTAATCAAACCCCAAAACGACGAGATATTTGTCCATGAACCGTCCAACTACTAGCTCCTATTGGACATGTGTTATCGTAGCCTTCATGAAACGTCTCATTGGTGATCTTGAAATCCAAATCTTTGAGATCATTGAACTAAAGGAGTGCAATGTACTTTAAGTCGAAGCTTCCATCAATAAAAAAGCAGGGAATAACTAAATGAGTTAACTTTCGGTTGGCCACTGTAATATTAGGCAAATTTAACTTAGGTCACTTGACATGATTTGTGTCAAAGTAACCACTAAATTCTGAGATTCTTTTTAATCAGGCCACTCTGTCGAATTATCCTTGCCGCTGTCCATTTACTCAGGGGTATATCTGTATTTTTACCCTATTCTTTCTCAATTTATGTTTTCTTTCCCTCTCCATCTCACACACACTGTTACACACAAACTCCACCCCCTCATACACACACAGTGACATAGTCGCAAACATGCGCCCCTTACACACGCACACACGCGCCGCATACACACACGCCTGTGTCCTCTCTTCTTTACCCTTTCATTCTTTTTATCCACAACTATTTTCTCCCTTCTTCCTCCCCACACCCACATACATAATACACACACAACACCCACTGTGCCACACACACTCTCATGCACACACAAAACATGCAATTTGATACAATACACATACACCCCCACTGCCCACACACAAGACTCACTATTGCAAAAACACAAAACAATACCCATTGACACAAACACCCAACATCCCCCCTACGTTATCATGACACCTCCCCCACCATCCCCCCATACACACGTAACATACATACACATCATATTGTCACGCGTGTGTTGTGTTTTGCGGGGGGGGGGGGGAGGTGATAGCGTGTGTTTCAATGGATACTCTGTTTTTGGGGTGTGTGTATAATGGTGGGTATTTTTGTGTGTGTGAGAGAGAGAGAGAGAGAGAGAGAGTGAGAGAGAAAGACAGTGTGTGTTATGCATGTGTGAGACAGTGTGTTGTGCACGTATGTGTATGTGTGTGTGTGTATATATATATATACATGTAGAGAGAGAGAGAGAGAGAGAGTCTATGTGTGATGTGTGTGTCAGACAATGTGTTGTGTGCGCGCGTGCATATATATATATATATGTGTGTGTGTGTGTGGGGGGGGGAGGGGTGGGTAACCGTGTGCTTTATGTGTTTGGGGAGAAAAGAAAGAAGAATGGAATTGGAGAGAGAAGGAAGAAGAAATGGGATGTGGGGAGAAAACAAAGAATAATAAGGAAGAAAAGAAGTACAATTTTATCCCTACAATAACGGACTTGGATTGACAGAAGCTAACTGAATATCCCGATTGAAATGAATTTAGGAATCTAATGGTCACTTTGACACAAGTCGGTGTGCAGTGATCGAAGTTGAATTTGCCTAATAGTATAGTGGTCAACTCAGTAGACCATTCTAACTAAATATACTCAGTGAAGCTTTCATCAAGCTTGTCCGTTAATGACGCTTGACCAATTAGAGCGGCCTTTATATGAAATTTTTATTTGAACCAATACTCAGTTCAATATTACATAAGGGTATTGTTCATGTGACAATAACCTTCCCAGCTCTGTCTAAAGAGTTTGCCTCACGAAGTTCTCTCTTGTATTATACTAGTGGCAAGATGTTTTACAAGGAACACCTCATATAGTGAGCCAAGAATGTCTGTTAATGGACAGCCACCACTCTTGACTGGTTAGAAAGACCTTCGTATAACATTTTTATTTTATGTCATCTCACTTAAGTCATGTTAAAATTTAAAAGACATGCCATGAATCATACTAATACTTATGGGATTAACGTGGATTAACGTGATACCTTTTGAGGATGATGGGCTATATATAATTCAATAGATATTTCAAGGATCTAAATTTCTAATCTATTCATTTGTAGCCAAGTCTTGTTTCAAATAACTAAGACAAGAATATGACTATAAGTTCCCTTCTATTAACTTATTTGGTCAGTTTGCCTGAAACAAAATGTGTTGAGCTATTTAGTTGTCACATTCAAGTCATGTGACCTTTAAAAAAGGGAAAATTTGGAACAACATAAAAATGTTTCAATAAAAAAATTTAGAACAAAGCCATTACATTGGTAGGTCATAGGCAAGTGATGTTGATTCCTATGGTAACAACCTAATTTGCATGTATACATGATGACTATGCCTTTTGATTATGTTCGTAAGTTTAATTCGTACGCGAATATACATCAACAAAGAGTTCAAAACCATTTAGTGTTCAATTTGCATAACTTGCCTTGCAATGGTTTCAAGGAGGGAGTAAGACAAGATTAGGGATCACTATTCAAAATGGTCATGATCTTTCAGGAAACTTGGATCCATCTTCAACAGTTAATGTGATGACTATGGAGAAACCATAAAGGCTACATATTATTAACATTGGCAATGATTGATCTACATATAGAATGTCCTTTTTTCTCGTTAGGTCTACAAAAGCTCATCTAAGAGAAAAACTTAGCTGCGATAAACGTGGTATCATGCCCAATCAAAGCGTATAAAATTGTAACCAAGTGATGAAAATCAGACAAATTATGCCCGTGCAAATCCTCATCCAAATCCTCATTAGCCATCACCACTTTTGTTCCACATCTTAAGTTAGAAGTGTTGTTAACCAATCTTGGCATGCACATTTGACCATATACAGGGTCCAATTTTTTAGACTGTTAGTAAACATTCAGTAGTCAAATTTGAAATGTTTCTAACCCGATCAATCTGGAGTTCACGCTCTAAGTGACGTGCCTATTAACTCGTCAAAAAGTACCTAAGTCTCAAATTTGGCACACGAGTCCCCTTTAAAATAGGATTGGTGGCGCATCTCTTTTTACAGGGGTTGGTCGTAGCGTCCCTCCTGAAGGGTTAGTTGTAGCTTAGAGGTTGTCCTAGCCTTCCCCTTAAGGGGTCAGCTGTAGCCTAGGGGGTTGCCCTGGCCTGATTCTTTTGGGGGTTGGCCCAAGGCCTTTTTGTAAGGGGCCGATTGAGGTCCCCTTCCTTGGTTTCTAGCCTCCACCTTCTTGAGATCCTTCTTCCCCTCTCCTTAAAGGTGGGGGTTTCTCCTTCCTTGGGGTCTCCATCCCCTCTAAAGACCTTCCATGGGATCTCCATCCTTTTTTACATGCCTTGGCCTCCTTTTCGTCTCTACCCCTCTCCACTCATTTCACCTCCATTGGGGGTCCTCAATCCATCTTTATGCCTTCACTTCCCTTAGGGGTCTCCACCATGTAACATCTCGGAATTTTTTCGGAACATTAACGCTCAATCGATCGATGACTTAATCATTTAATTACCTAAATTTGATAAGAAAGCCCCGATGTGTTTCAGAGCTTCTACAATAACTCAAAATCTCAATAATATTTTTTCTTAAATAACACTAAAATTAAATGATCGTAAAACTAAGTTAAACATTACTTTCCCTCACAGGGGCTTAACTAAAAAAAATCATAAAATTTCCAGTCGACTTCTTATTCATGCTCTAATCACTTCAAATATCCTAATGCTGATGATCACTTGCGGAAAGGAAGTCAACGGAGAGTGAGCTTTCGAGAGCCCAGTAAGGTCAATCAAATATTTAAACAACAAAACAATTCGGACAAGTTTTCATATAGAGTCAAACAAAACTTTTTAAAAGTATTTTTAATAAAACACAGCATTTCGATATAGACGAACGATTGAAAAGATTTTTACATTCAAGTCCAATAACATACTTTTTGAGGGATTTTGCTTTTGATGAATCACTGCAATACGATATAAACACAGGGGCGAGTATTCAACTCAATCCCTTAAATTAACAGTTGTTTCAAAACAGTTCAAGTGTAATAAAACATAAACAGGAAACATTGAACATGAGTAGTATGATATAGCAAAGCCACCCCGACGGTACTCGATACGATTTACATATGCATATGTACACTAACTAGTCCTTCTAGGTACTAGTCTAATCCAACCAACAGACCATCCTTATAACTCCAACAATACAGACCATCCTTATAAATCCCAGGATTACTAACTCATGTCAATATTCAAGGAATTTAAACAAAATTTAAAATATTTTACAATGATTGAATTAAATTAACAGATGGGAATAACGATTCCAAACGATCACTGTCAGGCTCAAATTAAGGTTTCATGGATAGTTTCAAAACATCTTTTATATCAAACATAAAATCGAATCAATATAATTCATAAAGCTTTCATAACAAAACATTTGAAATCAGAACGATGAAGTAGGGTTTGGATAGAATTCCTTACCTCGATTCACGCTATGCAATGCTACGCAACCTCGATTAAAATTCTCTGAATAAACCTAGATTGACAAATCCATATGTTAGAATACCATCTATGCTGCTATACTATAAACCTAATATCAACTACCCAAACGGCGCTCGCTTCTAACCTCGGAATCACACAACTCAAAGCGAGTTGCACACACGGCCAACCTAACCGAAAATCCTATACACTCCTTAATATGTAACGGCACTCTTAAATTTATAAAAAATTACACTAAAACACTTTTATAGCTTAAAACATTAATAGAAGTCAAAATATGAATTTTCTAAATTTTTGAATATTTTTGAATTAAAAATAATTTATTTAAATACACTAAAAACCCATAAATAGCCATAATTTTCTCTAGCTGAAATGAAGTCCCATAATTTTTATAAAAACTTTAATATATATATTATAAAAATTGAAATCAAAATTTAAAAGACATCAAAATTATTTTTAAATTTTTAGTTTTGCTAAAACCAATGCGATAAAGAAACTATAGCACATAAACTCTAAAAATCACAAAATTCACTGAGTCTTATTTATACCATAAAGACATCACTCTAATTTTTCCCATAACATTTTTAGGGTTTAAAGGCTCCAAAAGAATTTTATGAATCTGAAATTACAGAAAATACTAAAAATATACATGTGATTTCAGAAATTTATGAAAATTTGCCACAAACTCTAATATGACCTAACGTACTATGTTATAAAGTTTTACGGGTTAACAATAATCGTACACTATCCACTTCACGCGCAGACCCTAACGCTAAGCCGTGATACACAACACACTCACCCACTTGCAACCACCTACTCTCACACGACAAGCCTCATTCTCCCAGCTTTTCACACAACACCCGTTACACTATTATACACATGCATACCCAAATGCACCTAAGACCCCCACTTCACCCATTCTTTCACCTTCTACACTGACAAACCCATATTTCCTCTTAACTTGCTCACACACATTACACACATGCATACACTTACACACACACACACACACACACACACACGCACGCACGCACACGCACATGCACACAAACACAAACACAGAATTTGTATACACACACACACACATGTGCACACAAACACAGGCGTGCTCTTTCCACACCCATTACTCTTCTTCCGTTTCTTTCTCTTTTTTGCTTACTCCTCCTTCCCACTTATTCACCACTTTTCTTTCTCTATTTGCTTACTTCTTTTACCCACCGCACACACACACACACACCCCCACCCCCACACACATATGGCTGCACAGTAGGCTACAAATACACACATGCACTCACAAAACTTACTCACGCACTCAGCACATACACTCTAAACCCAGCTGCCTCCTTGGCAGTCTCGCGCGCGCGCACACACACACACACACACACACACACCAAACACACACTCATACACTCTCAAGTATCCAGCAAAATCACACACTCAGTTTCTCACAAACTCATACACACATGCATGCATGCACCACTCATACACACACAAATGCATTCCAAACCCACTGCCTCACGGCAGTGGGTCTTCTTCTTCTTCTTCAAATACCCACATGCAAACCCTCCTTCACAGCACTTACCCTTTTTATTTGCACCCACCCACATTCCCTCCATTACCTCCAAAACAAACACCCACATATATTCATTCTACATACCCACGCAGCACACACACGCACACGCACACGCACACACACACACACACATATATATATATATATATATATATATATATATATATATATATTCATGCACACCTTCTGCACATACATATACACTACCTCACACACTACACACACACACACACACAGCCAACTCGGCCACCATGCCCACTGTTGTCCCACGACAGTGGGTTTTCCTCCTCATTCTTTGCTTTTCCAGTTCACCCACATACCCACTTGTGGTCACCCCAACACATACAGGTTCAATTCTTCACTCACGCTTGCATATACAGATCCATAACCCCTCCTATACGCACACATATTCATAATTTTTCGCTGCTTACACATAGCTGCGATTTGGCAGCTTTACGACGTACACAACACACCCACTTAATACACAAACAAACACACAAGCTCACTGCATAGAGAATCGACACACATGGCCTAACCTTGTTACCCCCTTCACACAATTGTCCACACTACGAGCAAGAAAACCCCACCACACTACATCCGAACAACCTAAATACTCACACCTTCACTAAGAAATCATGGCTCTCTCTCTCTCTCTCTCTCACTCCACCCAGCCCTTCACAACCTTGTTTCTGTCTCTAAATCCCACAGCCATTCATACAAGCACCATAAACCCCACGCGATATATGCACACATACTCACACCCCTGATTTACGCAAGAATCATGGCCATGGTAGCCTAAATTGTCACCCGTACATCCAGCCCCTTACAGCCCCTTTGAAAATCCACAAATAAATCTACCAGTAGCCATGATCGTGATATATATACACTATACGATCGTTTCAAATTTGCGAACTACCGCAATTCCCATATACAATTAGAGAAAAACGTTAAACAAGAAAGTTTACCGAAAAGAAGTTCGTCGGAAAGTCCCCTTCGATCCCTTCACTGAAGATCTGTGTGTGTGTGTGTGTGTGGTTGACGGCCAGAGGTGCTTTGGTTGGCTACGTATTCATAATGTGTATATATATGTAAATAAAACCCTAGTCTGACAGAAAAAATAACCCTACTCCTCATTCGTCGCTAAAGCTTCTAAACCAATACTTATCATAAAAAAATGGTCCCATAATAAAATACTTACGATACATGATGTGTTAGGAAAAATTATAAATGGTTTGCTACATCATCACGTTGGACAAATCGTCGCTAATAAATACACGGTTACCAAAAAAGTTTCATTGTCGCTAATTAAAAATATCGGCGCTAAGTAAAAAATATTTTTGCCGCTAAAATTTTTAAATAAATTAGAAAAATATCGGGGTGTTACACACCACCTCTTCATGTCTCCATTTTTCTCTATGCATTCACTTTCCTTGCAGGTCCTTACCCCTCTCCATGGGTACTTAGGCACTCTGGGGGTACCCCACATTGGCCTATTCTCCTCGAGTCATCCAACCACCACCAGATGAAGGCATTCTCCAATGTATCACCTCCATGTTACTTGCTCCTGCACAAACTCATCGACCCCGCCTATGGACCACCAATGTGAAGCATGCCCTTGCATCGCTCAGAGTCTGTCATACCCACACATTATACTTATGAAGAAGTTCCCTTGACACTGCATCCATTGATAACTCCCATGTGTCACCTCCATGTTACTTGCTCCTGCACAAACTCACCGACCCCGCCTATGCACCACCATTGTGAAGTATGCCTTTGCATTGCTTACAGTCCGTTATACCCACACGTTGTACTTATAAAGAAGTTCCCATAACATTCCATTTTATTACACATCCCTGACGTCGGTCCTTATATCAACCACACAATGCGCCCCTTGCTTGGTAGTGGAACATGCTTCAACTCGCTCTTCGAAGTGTACAACATCTTTTTAGGTAGGCGATTCATTCTAGACATTAACTCAAGAAGCTTTAAGTGCTCCGATATAAGGACTCTTCTCTTTTGCCATGTAGGTGGCTCCTCTGGTACACTACTTTAGTACACTCCAAGTACTCTGGGTACAAGGGCCCATTATTGAATAAGCGATTTGTTGAGGACACTATCTTCGCTAGGGAACTCAAGCAATCTAGCATAATGAATCTTCATGTTCTACATAGATGAATCCACTAAGATATTAGCTTGTAGGAAGACAATACATAGCCTTGGCTATGATCCGTCAGAGGTGATTGCATGACTAGTCTATGTGTTTTGGCACTGGGCTCTTCATAGTCATCTATAAAGATCATGGCCTTTGGGTCACTCTAAGAGGGGAGCATTTTTCAGAAGGCATTGCATGCTTGGCAGTTAAGCGTCATCTCCCCCCACTTTCTTCCACGCACCACAATGATGGCTAGATCGAAGGCTTCTCCAGCCACAACGATGTTGTGCAAGTAAGCCTTCTTAGATAGAACGAGCAAAACTATGCAGGGTAGGTCGAGCAAGTGTGATGATCTAATGTTCTGGTGGAATTGACATATGGTGCACCTTGAAAATGTGGCAAGTTCATGGTCTCGATAGCAAGGCAATTTCAGCTGCCTATATTGAGTAGAATTGAGAGCTTATTTATATAATAACTAAAAATTGAATTCACTTGCACACTCTCACTTTGTTAGCCTAAAACTTCATAGCTAGATAATTCTAGAGAGAAAAAGACCTAAGCATTGGACTCTAACACTCAGCCTTAACTCTACTCTAAATTAGACCTCAACACTTGACCTCAATGCCAAACTTGTGACTGTCTCTTGTAATTACTCTGCACTTTGGTTCTCGTAGCATTGTCACTCTTTATGCCCTATCTAGGTTGCCTTGGTGTTTGCCCTTTCTCATACCCTTGAGCTATCCTACACTATCATACTTGGCTTTTGATTCAGACTATACATCCTTATGGCACCTCCATATGTATTGGGAACCCACTTTCTTTGCATTAGAGAATGATCGAGCCCATTACAGTACATTGAAGTCCCGAGAGAGATCAAAGATTGATCAACCTTTTCATTGTCATTATGACGAGAGGTCGATAGAATCCTTACCTCATTGGATCCCGACAACATCGTCCATGGATATTGACTATTATGACGATAAAGCAATTGCTAACATCAATGGAGTCCTTATCTCATCCAAAACCCACCGAAATTTAAACATGTTGTCCTCTTACTTTGCCCTTGCCCCCATCAAACCTAGTCACCACTAGGATAGTTCATTGTTCACCGAGAAAAGAGATGGGTAGAGATCTAGTTGTCATTGATGTTGTTGCCGTTGTGTAGCTTGCCCCCTTCAATTTGGGTTGACGGTGATAAGGATCTCACATTGCAGAACTTGGTCACTTTAATCACCATTGCACTTGTCTTCTTATTGTCCAACATAGCTAGCTACACCACAATTAGGTTATATTTTCAAAGATGATTCAATTTAATTGTATGATAAAACTTTTTCTATCCATCCCCCATAACCAATATACTTAATCTACAAGTTCTATAACAATTATTTTTAAAAACGTCTTAACTACGCTCGAAATTGCTTTCCAACATTGCCAATAAGGAATTAGTGGAGACATGCCACCAAACTTATTCGGTATCAAGCAAATAAAAATACAATATAAATTATCTGCAAAGAATTGGTGAAAGCTCCCCATCCATGGATGGCTTCTAAACTCTTTCGTCTTTGTCAGTTGTTGCCTCTAACCCTAATAGATGATGGGTTATCTCGTATAAGCTAGAGTATGGACAACTATAGTTAGCAATAGCTAGCACCATATGCTTGGGCTGTTATAAGAAGTGGTGAAAATAAAAAACAAGGTTGGAGGAGGAAGAAAGGGAAAATGAAAAAAAACCTTAGAATCTTAATAAACGGTTTTATAAATAGAGTGGTAAATGTCATGACGCAATGCCCCTCGAGTGGTTTTGTTTAATATCCTAATGGGTTAATTGCACTCGTAACCTTGAGGTTTTTCAAAAATTGCAGTTAAAACCCTGAAGTTTACTAGTAGGCAGAGAAAACCCTTAGGTTAACAGGAGTCAATGATTTCATTAATAGATAGGGGTGTTTCTTTTGCTTAGATCCTTTCTACAATTTTTAGCAATCAATTTTTATGAACCAATTTTAATGAATGAGAGTGAAACTCATGTTAGTTTTTGCTTCTTTTCTTCTTTCTTCTTCTTCCCTAATGGCTACTCCCCATCACCGATGCTCGGCCACTCTCTTTCCTTCGTCACTTCTCGCATCTCTTGCAGCTAATGCTCTCATCCTCATTCGTCGCCACTCGCCTCTACTCCTCCTTCAGAAAGAGGAAAAGGAAAGCCTTAATTGCAGAGCCCTACCCAACATCCGTTCCTTTCTCCTACTTTCTTATGGGACTGCCAGTCTCTGAGCCGCTACCACCACCGCTCTCTTCTCTCATGCCGCTGCTTCTTTTCCTCTGGTCTCATGCCACTGCCACTGGCAGTGCATCCAAAGTGGAGCCCCATCACCATCAAAGCAACACTGCTCAAGGTGGTTGTTGGTGGTGTTACTAGTGGTTGTTGGTTGTGCTCATTGTTTTTAAAGGAGCAACCGCACCTAAGGTTCAAAGGGTCCCTGTAGAGTAAGTGCAAAGTGCAAGGCGCATGTGACGACCCGAGTTATCAATCACCCAATTCATATTTTTCAATAAATCACAACGCAATCTCAATCAGATTACAGGACCCAAGCGACTGATATTATATCTTCAACACAAGTACAAATAATCCCAAGTCAGATTACAAGACCAACAAATAAGTTCCAAGATTTCTAAACTCCAAAATTGCAAGTCCCATTCACATCCCCGCTTGAACATGCTTATCAAAATAATCATCTGCATTGGAAAGGTAAATGGTGGGGGGTGAGCCGGGTAGCCCAGTAAGTGGAATAGTCATATCACCATAGGATATGAATCAAACACGGTAAACAATTTTAGGATTAGTCAAAATATTCGACACCTAAACCGGCAAAGCAACCGTGGCTTAGTACTCCGAATAATTAGTAAACCAATTCAATATCCAAGTTGCACATCAAACATAACACTTCAACATCTTGCCTCCGGTATCCTTAAAGGGATCTGCCAAAGTTCAACTGTATCATAACATACCATGCACATAGACAAATCACTGGAGCACTGTCATTGATCAAAAGTACTAAAGCCACGTCGCGCAAACATATTTCAAAAACAAGATATTTATCAATATTCAAAACAAAGCATTTGAGCAAGCTTTCAGATCAACAATGTTTAAGAGTACAACGAACGTTCAGAAATAAATAACCACGTGGCATAAAATAATAGTGATATGGAATTCTCCTTACCTAAATCAAGAAGAATCTACTTATACAATTGCTCCCAGTCAGGCCCTATGATTTATTTTTCATAACCGTGGCTAATCGTCTTCTCTCACGCTTTAGTTTTCAATCTACTGATGAAAGTCAAAGAGAGTAATTTGACAAGATCAAAGGTCTATTTATAAAAATTTCTAGGAAGCACGAGGTGGATACAAACATGACGTGGTGATACAAGGCTACGCCACCTAGCAAGCACGATAATGCTAACCAAAGTATGACAAGGCTCAAAGCACGAGGTGGCAAGATAATAAGGCTCAAAGGACGAGGTGGCAAGACAAGGTTGTGCCACCTAGCAAGCACGATAAGGCGGTAAAGCACGACAAGGCTTAAAGTACAATGTGTTGCAATGCAATAGCATAATGACACGTCACAACCACGACGGTGATAAGTAGCACGAGGTGTCGTTCAGATAAGTAATCAACACTGACTCCTCAATAAGCACGAGGTGTCACGATTGCGTGAAGACACCCAACAAGCACGACAATGCAAGTCCTAATTGTCACTAAAAATCATCATCATCATCTTTCTCTTAACCAATCAGTATTATTTTGAGCACCTCTAAAATTTTGGGGTGTTACAGGGCAGATGCACGCGCCTTTTAAAAAATAGGCATAAACTAAAAAAAATAAATATTAGTGCATTAAACCAATTAAATCACTTTAAAAATTTTAGAATATAGCAATTTAATAATCTTATAGCACTCGAAAAAGCTTCAAATTCCAGTGAGAAATAGGTAGTTAGTAAAATCCTAAGTGACCATGACACCATCATCCTCACCATTACTAAAGACCAAGGCAACAATGCTTTCGTCAAGGGAATCACAAACTCCAATTCAAGCAGAGATTCATGCTACATTTCATCTTTTTCGTTTACAAGGTGAACGGAGGGCATAGATTTACCTGAAAGGGAGCAGCAGACGGTATAGTGAATAACAACAAGAGAATTGATTGATTTGGAATTTAGGGTTTTACGTGTTTTTCTGGTTTAGATATTGATTTAAGATGTCATGAAATAAAGAAATAAAAATAATGAACGGTTGTGACGATGGCACGGTGGCAAAAAATGAAAGACTTAGGGGCTGTACGTTTACGTTTTTCAGTTTTCATTTTTGTAATGATGATGAAAAAGATGCCTTTTTTCGTGTATGTTTACGTTTTTTCGGTTCCGTTTTGGATAAAATTTTCAAATAGTGTCAAAAAAGCTGAAAACACCCTTTGGGTGTTTTCACCTTTTTCTCGAACTGTATTCTCCTAATCAGAACACCACCTCTTCTCCCTCATATCTACCACCCTGTTTCAACAAACACTCACCAAACTAGACCACTCATTTCACTGGGTCTTCCTAGAAATGGAAATAGTGGGATCCATTAATGAATTGATTCAGAAAAAAGTTGGTAAAAACGAAAATGAAAATGATAAACGTACAGAAAAAATTGAAAAAGTAGATACGGAAAAAAGTAAAAGTACACAATACGATTTTATAACTGAATACTAAATTTTGAAAACCAAAAATAGAATATAGAATACAGAAAAAAAATCTCGTAAGCGTACGGGCCCTTAATTTTTTGGGCTCCTTTTTGCACCTCCACCCTTGTCTTATGCCTAGGCATGAGTCTTTTAAAGGGGCTGGCCGGGCCTAGCCCTTGGCCTGGTGTGCTCCGTGGACCTTGGGCTGAGGCGTGTTTTTAGTAACATTGGTTGTGCCACTAGTGGTTGGTGGTGGTGCTACTGCTGGTAGATGGTTATGCTATTGGTGGTTGTTGGTTTTTTTTCTTGGAGTTGGGGTGGTTATTTTAGGTGTTGGTCGTGGTGATTTTGGGCATTGACAGGGGTGGCTGGGGAGTGATGGAAGAAGGAGAATGAGGTGAAGGTGAAGGTGAAGGTGAAGGTGAAGGTGAGGCAGCCAGTGAAGGTGAGGCAGCCAGTGATGGTGGAGGTGGAAGAAGAAGAGTTTTGCCAAAGGGGATTAAAAAAGATAGAAGTACTCCAAGTTTCTAATATAATCATCGACTCCGGTAAGTAAAGTTTATCGATTGAGAGACATGAGAAACTTTGAAGTTTTCTTTGCCTAGTAGACCCTAGAGTTTTTAGCTATATATAGTTATAGAGAAACCTCAGAGTCATGAGTGTTGTGTGATTGAGTCATTTTATAATTGACCCCAGTTTGCTCAAATACGGAGCTTGTTTATTAAAAAAGATGTCACCCGCCCATTTTTTTCCCGGAAGGTCTAATACGGTATTATGTTATGAGCAGTGGCGGAGCTACCTATTACGGGGGAGGCCGCCCCTTGCACGTTTTGGTTTTGAATGATTCGTCTTGAATATTCTATTCATTCAACTCTCTATCTCTCTTTCCCTTTTAGTTCATCTCTTCTCTCTCCAATATAGTCTTCACGTCTTCCTATCTCTTTTTTCCATATTAGTTACTTAATTTCAGTAACTTGATTTGGAACAATATTGCTAGATATTGCTCTTAAGAAAAGGAACTTCAAAAGAACATACAACTTAGTAAAAATTTTATGCAAGCTAAAATTCAGGTATATTTCTGAATTTTGGTGCAATTCCTAAGTTTAATGGAAAACTTTGGACTTATAATGAAGTACATTGATGTTCAATGCTAGAGCCGATGCAGGTTAGTATTATATTGTGATTTGTACTTAATATTTTGCTTGCCTAATATAAGAAGATACGATCAGCAAAATTGCATATAGTTCAAATGTACTAATGAATTAATGTCATTGTATCTTTTTGCTAAAGGCATGCAAGTACATGTAGACACACACACACATTCAACACAAATGTACACGTACACTGTTTCAGAGAGGAGAAGAAATACTTAAACTATCTAGCGGCCGGATTGGTTCATTTACCTAAGCCCAAATGATGATCTGTTTAAAAGTATATAAAGTGCACCCAGAGGTGCCAAATGTATCACTAGAGGCAGGAGCATATTTAATCTGGTCTTCGGCCTCCTTAAATTCCATCCTCCTCTATTTGGACATTATACCTTGACTACATTCCTAGTTGGCTTTGACACATGAATAAATTATTTAGCTCGCTAGCCGGCCAAACTTTTAACCTTGGTGTTACTACCCTTTCATTTGATTAAGACAGAGAGGTATTTGGAGTACAATAAATTGGTTGCTTTTGATCCCATCCATAGGTTCCCAAGGCAGATGCGGAGAAGAAGAAAAATCACAGAAAAGGAAGGATCATGAACGGAGGAGGGGCTGGAGGTGGAAGTGGAGGTAATGTACGTAGGAAGTTCGGAGGGCCGCCCCGGCTAATCGTTTAAAAGACAGAGATGAGGACCTTCTTCTGTTCAGGGAGATGCATAGGCGTGAAAAAGATAGGGTCGTTAACTTACTTCAGCCTGTATCCGATGATTTTGAGCCAACCGGTACGTACTGTGGCCTCAGGCATGTTCTAATTCTCCTCCTTAAATCAATAGCTATCATCACAGTTCTTTAGATTAGTTTATGCCTACTAGTGCTAGTAGTTGTTTAAACAGTTCAACTGTACCAGCAGGAAATTATGCTCTCTACAGAATGGCGTCTGCTAAAAAAGGAGCTGGAGTTGAATTTCTTCCTGAAAGTGAAAAGAATGATTACGACTGGTACCTAGCTATAGAACTATCTACCTTCAGTTATTCGATCCACGTTTAGCAATATCTTGTATGCTAGTAGAACTTAAGTATGCGACCCATCCATCCATTTTGTCCAAATATTTGTGGAAGGTTTTGCTCATATCTGTAACTTATTGGCCATATTTGTGAAAGGTTGAAGACACCACCTGCAACACCTCTATTTCCGTCGTTGGAGATGGAAGCAAATGGCCCAGAACTCGTCGTTCAACGTGAGATACCAATCATGCAGCCACTTTCCAGAGTATGTCTTTTTGATATGCGAGTCACTAATGGTTTACAGAATAATGTAGTACCCCAAAAATTTTTGAACAGAAGTTACTGGGAATCCACATACCCCTTTATGAGGCCTATATCCATATTTACAGATTCTGAATTGTTAGGCCATGTGATTAACTGCGATCTGAAAGCTGTTACCCAACTTCAACATTTCATCTCTTAAATGTAACCCATGCATGCTTCCTTTCAAATCAAAATGACAGGACGCTTAATTATGGGTCAACCCGTTCAATCTATGTGGTTTGATAGATGAAATAACACCTGACCAGTTTAGAAATATTTTCTACACTTCATATCCTGAGATAGTTTGATGATGTCTAGCATTGCTCTTGAATATGCATTTCCTTGATAGCTTTGGTGCGCGTGACACAGTTTGCAGGCAACTTAGAGGCAGCAAAGGCCCTTGGCGAGAAAACTAAGCCTCCTAATGCAGAACCAAAAGTTCCACTGAGATCTGTGACCCCGAGTGGGAGACCGAGTGTGCTGTCAACAAGTGCATACACCGAAAAGAAAAACAGTAAATGTGCACCAATTTTACCGATCCTGAAAATGAACCAATTGGGTTGTACTACTACTAGTACTACGACTACACCATTGAGCATCCCACTAAAAAATCAGTGTCGCGGCTTTCAAACCCATGAATGAAAAAGCAATCCATCTTAACTTCCTCGCATCTAACCTTACGAAAACCTTACAAGGAACGGAGTCAGCAAAAACGAAACCAAGGAGTAGAGGACTGTCACCTTCAGTGAGGACAAAATTCCCTGCTCAAATTTCAGGATTTTCAAATGAAACTCCTCCTAATCTTAAAACCGATCGATCAACTTCAGCTTCAAGGGGTCGGCCAGCTGGAACTCAAAACCAGCAGGTGTCAAAACCAGGACCATCAACCATGAAAGCGAGGAGGCAATCGTGCTCACCGAGCGTAACAAGGGGTCGAAAAGTAGCACCAAAGCAAGAAACTAGTGAAGACAACAGTACAAATATGGTTAACAACCAAATGGGAAGAGCTGTTCAAGTAGGTAATGGAGCACAAGTTTTTGGCAGCAGGATGGTGGATAAGTTTATGAATGCTAGAAAGTTTAACGCTGAGGAAAGAGGAATAAAGCCAAGTAATATCTTGTACGGGTCGATCAATGAGAGCTCTTCAGGCTTTGGAAGGATGATTTCTAAGAGTTCGTTGGATATGGCTGCCAAGCATATGGTAAGTATTGGCTCGCTTCTTTTCTTCCTATTTCCTACCGCATTCCTTGCTTTTACGTTCTTTATTGAAGTGACATTAATCAGGGAAGGGGATGCCAGAACCAAAATCTTCCACGCCTATTATTATTATTATTATTATTATTATTATCATCATCATCATCATCATCATCATCATCATCATCATCATCATTATTACGATGATGGTGCACGCATTGCAAGTCAGTAGATATGTTTGTTCGCAATACTAATCTTTCAGCGATAGGTGCAATCTGATAACTTTTAGAAATAAGCTTGCTTGATGCAGTTAGGTAAAGTTGGCATTAACCGAAGTCAAGCATAACGAGGTCACTCATAAATACGTAGTTGTTTCCTAGCAACTGCTAATTTCTATCTAACTCCGGACTCTTGTTTGTTCAACGGCGCTACAGGAGATTAACAGCAGAGATCCGGTTCATTACCGCCAACCCGAGTCTTCCACCCGACGAAAATCTTCAATCAAATGAGAATTGAAGCACTTAGATAAGCACAAAAGCCAGCGCTGCTTGGTTATGCTTGTATGTTTTGCTGCAGTGGGAGATAAATTATAAATGTACTGGACTTGCATGCTTGTGATGTATTGGACTAGTACTTTCCTATATTTGATTTTCTATTTTTTGAAGTTGGACTAGCAATTAAAGATTGGACTATAGCCTCTTATTAAATCTCTACAAAAGGTGAGAATGCATATACAGTCTTGCTTTGTTCTCCCTCCATTTTACCAGTTTTGCTTCATGTTGTCTTTTTTCAAATTCTTAGGACAAAAGTCTATCTTTTAGACATTGACATGAACTGAGATATAAGGATTGTTGGACAAGCCAAACTAAGGCAAAAACAGTGTTTATATGTTCAAGTTGTTGGAGACAAAGGGTACTCATACTCAGGCTCATAAATTTGAGAAAGACATGGAGAGAACTAACTTGAAGAAAACTCAAAATATACCTTAAATTATATGTCATTCTCATACTTCCTATTCTTACCCTTGCACTATCTTACACCATTTTATAGTGCTTCTAAGTAACTTCTTGACATGCAATTAAGCTACCAGTAACTCATTATTTTATTAATATATTTCCTCACTACTTGCACTAAGCACATATCAATAATGCACTTGTAACTTATACACCACTACACACAACTTAATAATCCACTATGGGTCACACTAATCGCCACTTTAAAGAACTAAATTAAGTATATTTTCCAACAACTCCATTTAATCTTGATTGTGTCTTCGAACATTCTCCATGATTGAGGGGTTGATAAGTGCAGATAATGGTCTTCATCTCCAATTCCATCAATAACAACAATCTTCTTCGTCATTTCTTTTGACGTGTATTATATATTGGTCATCTTCTTATTGCACCTCTAGCATTTCTTTATCACTTGTGTGCATACTGGATCTTGACCATTTTCTTTGGGCGTTTCAAGTAACTCCTTTGGGTCAAAATATGTTTTCATGGTCCCCCAACTTGTGTCACTCAATAAATTCTCCACACCAAGTTGAGGATAACTTGTTTGACTTTTTACGACATTATTTTCCTTAGCATGCATGAAAAACAACTCGCTAAGATGATTTTCAATGAAATATGTTTTTAAAATATTTTTGTGAACAGCATATTCTTGTGACACCATCACATCATTCTTAGCCATGAACAATAATCATTACTTTCTTCTTCAAAATTTGCGAGGCCGTTTGAGAATAACCTGACCACGTTAGTCAACCATCACTATATTGCTATTTGTACGTGTTCATATTACTTTTTTTATTGGTTCATTGTGTGTATTTTTTTGCTGGAAATATTGATATGAAAATAGCACAAGAGGAAAACTCTTCCCATGATTAGTGAAAGAGAAGAAATTTGAAATCACACTTTAGCCAGTACCATTAACTAAAGTAAATAAAGCAAGTCTGTTTAGATGAAGTACGCATAAAACACTATACTTAAGCCACCTGAAACACTTGATTAGAATGGCAACAATGATAATACCTTGATCATGCAATCTATCACCTTCTGATTGTCTTTAAGTCACTACAAGAAAAACAGTTTTTAGCGACAGACTTTTAACAACTGATTGTCGCTAAAAGTGGCCTCTAACAATGGATTTGTCTGTCGATAAAAGTCCATCGTTGAAAATCTTTGCCGACATAAAATTTCATCAGTAAGGTTTTTAGCAACGGACCTTTACCGACAGATTATTATTGACAGAAATTCAGTCGCTAAATAATATTTTTAAAATTTTCTCATTTTTGACCTTTTTTTTGCCTGAAATTTTACAGACAGAATCCTACTTTTTTATCTTATTCTCCCCGCCGCGCTCTCCTTCCCCCTCTCTCTAGATCTGTCTCTCTCACACCCACACTCACCTCCGCCGCCCACCTTCGCTACCACCTCTCACGCCATCCCCACCCACCCCCACCCTGCTGCCCCATTCCGATGCCACTGCCGCCTAACTAAGACACACAACCCAAACATTGCATCCACCTTACCGCTGCAGCCCCCTGCCTCGTCTACCGCCACCGTTGCCGCTCCCTGCCCTGTCCACCATCACCGCTGTCGCCCATGCAGCCGTTGAGACTACCGCCCCGCCACACCCTTTTCCGATAGCTACTCACCATCACCGCTGTCGCCCATGCAGCAGTTGAGACTATCGCCCCGCCACACCCTTTTTCGATAGCTACTGCTGCTTCCATTACCCATTTGGACGTGATTTTGGTGATTAAATTGCTTATATTTTTTTGTCATATATTTATGTATAATCACTACAAGAAAAGATAGATTTATCGATGGAATTTTACCGACGGACTGTTTTCTGCAGCCAAAAGCTCTTTCAGCGACGGGAAACTCCATCGGTAAAAATCCATTTGTAAAAAGTTTTACCAGCGGAATATTACGTCGGTAAAAATCTTTGCTGGCGGACTTTTAACAACGGGCTTTTAACGACGGTGATCCCGTCGTTAAATATTTTTATGGAATTTATAATTTTTGATATTTTTTAATATTATTTAAGCGACAGAATAATACCGTCGCTAAAAAAAATCCGTCGAAAAAATTTTCTTTGACCGACGGACTTTTAGCAACGGGTTTCTCTGTCGCGAAAAGTCCTTTAATTAATACAGATCTGCATTTTCTCTCTCCCTATTTCTCTCTCTTTTCACCGTTTATCTCTTTGTCCCCGTTTCCACCCACCGGCAATATAACTCCGGTGAGCCTCCCTCACCGCCGACGACAACCTACTGAGGCCGCACCAACTCTGACACCGGCGACCTCCCGCTATAGCCATCGAACAGTCGCGACCACCCACGACACCACCGAACAGCCGCGACCATCGAAAACCATCTGGGACTTCCGACGACCATCGAGGACTTCCAGCGACCACCCTACTCATCTTCGGCAGCTTTGCTTCGAAGGTATGTCTCTGACTTCCTCTCTGTCTTCCTTTCCCGTCAAATTTTTTTCTTTTTTGGTTTCTACTGAGACTTGGACGATGTGGAATGTTAGGTGTTTTGTGTAATTATAGTCTCACTTCTCACATCAAATTTCTTTTTTTTTATTTTGTTGTGACAATGTGTTTTTTTTTATATGATATATTGATATGATATATTATATTTGTTATGAATATGACGTATTTGGTGGATGCAAAGAGGTAGGCCTGTGTTGCACAAGAATATAGATCGGTGAGGACGATGGCTTATGTCATAGTACTTTTAATTGAAATTTGTTCTTGCCTATCTTATTTTCTTACTGTGGACTTTGAATGACAAGGGATCTCGCTTGAATTGTTGATCCAGTGTGTTTTCAAATGGTGGTTGCTTGATGCTGCAAATTGGTGCCAACTAGATTGGGTTTGTCTGTGTTTGTGGGGGTGGGTGGGGATTGGTTAGGGTTACAAAGTGACGGTGATGGTGCAAGATGTTAGTCGGAGATAATGGAATAAGGTTTCAGCATAGCACATGTCATAATATATGGTGGCCTTGTGACATTTTCGAAAGGTTGGATCTATACCTCATTCATATGATAGCCGGATCCATCCGTGTTATATTATATACTGGTTTGACCCCATATGTTGCATATGGAGTGCTATTTGACAATTACCAAAATGCTCATTTAAATGACCAAACAATTAGCAAAGGTGAATGTTGACAAAAACAACAATTACCTAAGCCTTGGAATGGGAGGCACTTCACTACGTGCCAGTAAAAATGTTATAATACAACAAATAGGCCATATTAATGGACAAACTAATAAAAATAAACTGGAAGTTTTAACTGTCAAAGTTAGAATTAAATTAATGTAATGAAATAACTAGTAAAAAAAAAAAACTAAAACCTTCATTATAGGAGTTCTACAATGTGAAAGAACCTTAATGTCCATAAGTTTAGAACATAAACAAAGTAGGGGGAATTGAGCAGCACAGCAGAATTTGACAAAACAAACTCAACCAACTAACCATATATTCAAACTGTTATTAGATTTTAAAAACTTCTGTTGTCACTCATACATATCTTTATGAAACAAATGTCTCGATCACAACTTAATTATCTTTGTGACTTCTTGAGATGGACAAGAAACATAACGTATGCTCATTTTCTTTAAATACTTCCCATTTGAGCATTGATTATTTTCAATTGGATTTTTTTTCTTTAAAATTATCAAACAAACAGCTTGTGAAGTTTTCTTGAGATGAAAAATAATTCAAGCGCATCGGACATGTGCATTTTGAATAATTTTTTTTCATTTGAGCATTGATTATTTGTTTGATAATTTTAGGTTGTTAATTGTGCATTTGAGAATTGTGATTATTGATTGATGATTTTATGTTGTTAATTGATGAATTTAGGTTGTTAGTTGTGCATTTGAGAATCGAGATTATTAATTGATGATTTGAGGTTGTTAATTGATTATTTTAGATTGTTAATTGTGCATTTGAGCATTTGAGACATTGAGATTGTTGACGGAGGATGTGACCCAATTGGATTGAATGTGTGATTTTTATTAATTTTTATTGCATTGAGCATTTGACTATTGAGAATTGAGATTGTTGACGGAGGATGGGACCTAATTGGATTTATAATGTGATTTTTATTAATTTTTATTGCATTGAGCATTTGAGAATTGAGAATTGAGATTGTTGACGGAGGATGGAACCCAATTGGATTGAGATACTTGTTAGGTAGCACGGACACGGACACCGTATCTGATCGAAGCCGACACTGAATGTCATATTTTGGCTTTATACTTGTGGACACCTCTTTAATGGGTGTCTGACACGGTGTCTGACAATTCAAAAATAAATCAATGTCTTCGGACACAGCTGAGATGTGTCGGACACATTTTCGGAGGTGTCCGACATGTGTCCGGATGTGTCGATGAGGTGTCGAGGTGTTGGTATATCACGGACACCGCGTCCGATTGACACCGACACCAAAATGTTACATTTTGGCTTTATACTTGTGGACACCTCTTCAATGTGTGTCTAGCACCTCTTTAAGGGGTGATGGACATGGCGTCCGGCATTTAAAAAATAAATCAATGTCTTCGGACGTGTCTGGAGGTGTCGGACACCATACCGACACCCTATATGAGGTATTGGGAATTGAGATTGTTGACTGTGCATTGAGAATTTGAGAATTGAGATTTTTGACAGAGGATGGGACCCAATTAGATTGAGATATCTGTGAATTAGTCGAATGGTTGGTTGTTGAATTTAGGTTAATTAGGTTAACGTGACATTTTTAGCACCCCTTAGAATCTCATCGTGGCTCCAGCACTGGCTATAATTAGCCCTAATTAGTCCCGAGTAACCCTAATGAACCCAATTAATCCTAATTAGCTCTAACGAGTCTCGTCATTGCCCACTAATGATGAGGCACAAAGTGCTCGTGTACAGCAGAAGGGGCCCCAGCTCCAGCCCCAGCCTCAGCCGTCGCCCCAGCCCGACGCAGATTCATCCCACACACGCGTTGATTCTCCTTCTTCCTTGGGTTCTACCTCAGGTATAGTTGATAACAGTATTTAGTACATTTTTGCTAATTTAAATTTAAAGTATATTTGAACTGTATTAATGTATGTGTTTTGTATGATATCGACGAGGCCGTGGTCCGACACGCGGGGTACGCATCGACCCCCAGCGTAAACAGAGAGTTACGCTCACCCAGAAGGGCCTGTAAGTAAAAAAAATCACATCATGCCTTATTTTTGTACATTTGGGGTGTTAATTTATATTTGAACTGTATTAATTTATTTATTTACGTCTTTGGCAGGATCCTGAAGAATCAGGCGAGGACAAAGATCGGAGTTCTTGTGAAGGGCCGATTCTTCGAGCCACGCCTATACTGGAAGGACTGGGATGCCGCTGCGAGGGAGTCCCTATGGGAGGAGTGGTTGGTACGTTGAAGTATTTTTTTCTGTGATAGTATTTGTTTAATTAGAGTTTGTTTTCTAAATTAATTTGTATTATTGAATGCCTCGTAGGAGGGGTTCACGTTTGACTCGCCTGATCAGCAAGCACTGGGGCGGCAGGCCTTCTTTGCTTACATCGCCAAGAATTACCGTTGATGGCTCCACGACGCACGGAACCGGGCGAAGAAGATGCTGCCCAGTGACAGAGATGAAGACATATCCCCCACATTGGATATCTCCAACTGTATAGGGGGAGATGATAGATCGGTGGGCTGCGGATCCAGGCTGGGACGCCAAGAGTAAGGGCGGGGCCAAGAACAAACAGAACAGAGATCTGACGCACACGAGGGGGGGTTGGTGCCACACTACATCGTCTGACACATGAATGCGGTCCAGAACCCAGATCTGGAGGATGATGAGGTCATATACTCTGACGTATAATCAGACACACGTGCGGAAGAAGGACAAGGACGAGGCGCACCCCGGGCCGGTGACTATGTTTCGGATATTACCCTGCGGATCCATGTAAGTCGATGAGTTTAAGTTATTAATTTTTTCTTTCTATCCTCAATGTCTATTGCGTCAATTAATGCCATAACATTTCTTTAAATCACTATTTTTGCAGGCCTCGTATGAACAACTTAGGGGGTTCGAGCAGCAATCCGGACAGCCATCAGCGTCCACTAGTACGGGTGCGAGTACCGGGGCGTTGAAGCGATGGCTGGATACGCAGGAGGTCGTCAATCGGCTGAAAGGCCGCATACGGGGCCTGCCTAGCACGACTGCTCATGCCGTGATAGGAGCATCCTCACCCCCCGCTGCCCCTCCACAGACACCGGCTCCTCGGCATCCGTTGGATGAGGAGGAGATCTAGCGCATTGCTACGGTGGTGTTGAGGATGATCAGGGACCATGATCAGTAGGGTACCCTGCTGGACATGCCGAGCCAGCCCCGGATCAGCAAGATCCAGATCCGGGACTCGGCAACCCCTGATGAGCCCCTTCTCATGCCCGGTCCCAGCTTCTCCCCCCGCTTGGCTTGTACTCGATCTTCTCCCCTCCCCTAACCGGCTGTATCCGGTTCCTGGCAATTGTACATTACGAGTTTTTTTTTATAATGCACATTTTTTAAAGTTGATTATATATAGTTGTTTGTGTCTTCGGGATTATGAGTTGTTGTTTAGGATTGAATTTTTTATTACAGGATTGGGCATAAAAAAACAAAAAAAACTATTTTAAAAAAAAATGACTTTTAGCGACGGATTTTTTCTGTCGCTAAAAGTGTACTTAATTCTAAAATTTTAGCGACGGAAAATTCTTCGTAAAAAATCTAATTTAGCGACGGAATATTCCGTCGCTAAAAATTATATTCCATCGCTAATTTCACAAAAATAAAATAAAATAAAATACGTAAAACAGAATTAGCGAAGGAAACTCCGTCGTTAATTCATAAATAAATCCGTTGAAAAAAGTTCAATATTTAGACGATGGATTTTAACATTTCGTCGCAAAACGTTTAGCGACAGACTTTTATACAAGGGACTTTTAGCGACGGTGTATCCGTCGCTAAAACTTTTAGCGACGGATTTTTCCGTTGCTAAAAGGGTTATTTCCTGTAGTGAATAATGTGATTCCACGTTCATTGGTTCGCATTAAATAATCTGATTCCATGAGATCTCTCTTTAATTTTGACAGAGTGAAGTGTAAATATTATACTCTTGAAAATATGCTGAAAACATTGTTTTACCTTAAAGGCTGTTTAAAAAGCTACTACACAATTTCAAATTTTCTCTCCTGTAATTCAATTGAATGTGAGTTTTATTAAGACTATGATTTATTAGATCAAGGGAATCCCACGAGAGACAACTCAGTTAATGGGAAAACTCACATCGTACTTGAACTTTTTGGTGACATTTCTTTTTTGATTTGGTCGTAATAAGTCTTTAGATCGAAAAACCTTTATGTATTATTTTCTACGAAACCCAGTGTGTTACACAGCTAGCCTTGCCATTATCTTTAGGAAAATGTTAATCGCCTTCCACTTTTCTTCACTTCATCACTACTTTTTTTTTCTTCTGTATTTTATATCAGTGAAATTTTTTTGCGTATGTCATGTACGTACATTATATGGTTAAAGAAGTATATACAAGTTGATGTAGTACCCTTCCCCACCCAACAAAAAAACAAAAACAAAAACAAAAAAGAAGACCAAAGATGGTCACCTGATACTGCAATTACAGCTTCTTCTCCACGATATCTATCTATATTTTATCTTTTTGTTTCTTGAATAGTCTAAAATCGTTTCCTATTTCCTAAATGACATGAACAATAACACATATTATTGCACAACCCCTAAAAGTAATTGCAATTGGTGATCTATGCTATTGGTAACAACATGTGTGAGTGATATAAGCGAGATTTAGAAAAGGAAAATGCAAAGATACTTTGGGGCTGTTTGATAAAACTGAAATTTAAGTGCTAAAAAAGTTAAGCGCTGAATTCGTAAAACTGAAAACTTTAAGCGACTAAATTTTTATTAAAAATATAAGTTAACCTGTTTGGTAAACCAAAAGTAGATGTCTGAAAATTATTTATTTACAAATTTATCCATTTTACCAAAACTATGCATTAGTTTATGTACTTTATAACTTTTTTTAGGGGGCTAAAATCGGGTCGGTGGTGGTGGCAGTGACGATAGAGTAATAGTAGTGGTGGTGCTGGCCCCGAAAAGGTGTTAATAGTGGCGGTAATGGTTCGTGAAGATGTGGTGTTGGTAATTGTGATGACAGCAATAAGCGGCGACATGACAGTCATGACAGTGATTGTAGTGTGGTCGATCTTCAGATGATTTTGGCAAAAATGGACGTGGTGACAACGGCGACCATGTGATTGAGGTGGCGGTATCCTTGTGGTGGTGGTGATGATAGTGGCTAGGTCGTGATAATTGTGGTGGTGGTAGCAAAAGAAAATAATGATTGTGGTGGTGGTTGTATTGTAGTAAAGGCAGTGTTGCCAGCAAATTAATTAAGGCATCATCAGATGTTGAGAGCATAGTATACCACGTTATGGCAAGCATTCAAATTGATGTCTGGAGTTCTAGTATTGGTTTCTTATGTTTAGAAATATTGATTTATTTGTCTAGAGCTCTATCATCATTTTGAGTATGTTACATTAGTCAAATTTTGAGAATCTTTAATTATGTAAAGTTTTGCAATAATGTAGATAACTTTTGCTAACCTACTTTGTACTGTGTGTCCATATTCATACGTAAATCGAGCATCACATGCCTTGGCATTTTCTTCTTGGACAGGAAGTGCATGTGCAACTTCTCAAAGTTCGTCTATACTTCTTCGATGTTTCTTCTACAATGTTTATGCCCTACCTTTAGGTTTTAAATCCAGTAACTCGCTGATCATTTTGATCAGAACATGAAAAAGATTACCTACTTCAGCTTGTAGTTGGTCAGTGCCCAAGAAGTTCATTCATTGTGTTACACCATCTGAGAGAGTTATACTGGAAGAACGGCTTGACAGTGTCCAAGTATTACGTGGAATGAATTTTCGAGCCAAAATCTTCTAATGTCTCACCCATAAAGCATTACTTTGACAGTAATTTAGTTTTCTTACTTATATTCACTCAATTTGACATGTCTCCTTTGCCAATTATTGATGTTAACTGGTGTGGTATTCGTACTATTCATGTGTTGTTTTGGCAGTAAGATATGTATGGTATGTTTCTGTTCATAATTAATACCGTTATAATCATTTGAAATGTGGAAAATTTTGAGTCATCAATCGATAAATCTTGTTAGCTTTCTTTTTTCTACTTTATTTTTTTTTATCTTTGCCTAAAGTGTGCTTGATGTGCCTAACTTTATTGGATTTAAGAAAAACTAAAAATTAAAATTTTTTTTTAACCTTTATTGATGAACTCTAGCGACGGAACTTTGCCGCTAAAAGTCACGCAAACAGATTGGCGACGTTTATGAGTAATGGGTAATCTGTTGCTAAAAATCCTCTTACTATAAGTTATGAAATTTTCGCTAAAAATCTTTTAGCGACGGATTCCGTCTCTAAAAGTCTTTTTTTATATATAAAAATACAAAATTTTATGGAAAATATCAAAATATTTTTAGCGACGGAATTTTTCGTTGCTAAACTAATTAAATCAGTCGCTAAAAGTACAATTTTACAGACGGATCATAAAATTCCGTCGCTAATCTTTTAGCGACGACCTTTTCTGCGACGAACTTTTAGCGATAGACAGTCTGACGCTAAAAGTAATTTTCGATGAAAAAGGTACTTTTAGTGATGAAAAAGTCCGTCGCTAAAAGTCTTATTTCTTGTAGTGAGTATGAAAACCAAACACAAGAAGTGTACATGAAACATGTTGTCTATATGAAAGAACCTTTGCTATTTTTGCTTGGGATCTTAAGCGAGAGTGAAGGATATGAGGGAGATAATGAGAAAGGCAAAGCAAGTCAACCTGATCATGACAAATGCATATGGTTATTGTCTTTGTATGTTCCACCACAGCCCGTGCCATATATATTCGCGTGCTTACATGCTTGTTTATATGATTATTGTCAGTGTGCGCTCCACTCTTATGGGTGGTAGGATCAACAAAACACAACCGATAAGACTCCAGTTTAGTTGAGCTCGAATACTCTACCAAATGTCTAACAGTATTAAAAAGATTAAGTCACAAAAATTGAGCATGTAGATATTGCTTGTTTACTAAGTAGAGCACCATGGTAAACAGATCAGTAATCCTTTTGTAATGATGAGACAAAGTCATCTTGTGATCATGCAAGAAAATTAAATAAACATACTTATTTACACTTAAATGGTTTGTTGTCTTTTCAAAGCTTTACGATTGACTCTTTTTTCCCGTTTAATATGTTTTGTGCACTTAAGTATTCAGTAAATGCATAGTTTCTAAAAACAAGAATAGTTTAGTGCAGAGATTTTGAAGTCCAGTGCTTGCACGTTCCGTTAACAATTGAACACTATTTCAAGTTTCATTTTTCTCCTGGTTAGAGTTTATATCCGTGGGACATGATACATAATTTTATTATGCGATCGTCATTTTAGACGCCACAGTCATATCAACGTATTTTTTTTTTTTTTTGCTTTTGTATACAATTAACTTCTAAAGGTATGCGTCTGACATATTTACTTCACTTACTTGAGTAATAGTTTTTTCCTCAGCACATACATGTGGCTTTTTTTTTTCTTTCTTTTTTTTGTGCTAATCCTTATCATGTATATTTGTCAATGTAGATTAGCTACAATTTTCTCTATTGAAGACAAAAGAAATACAACGAATTGTATGTAGACATATTATATTCCATTAGCAAGCAATATATTGTGGGAGAGAAGTAATAATAAACATGGTCACTTTCGGTATTGCAAATGGAACCTCCTAAAAGGGGCTAGCAACTCACCCATTATTCACAAATTCTTTCCTTACATAATATCATCTGCTAAAGTTATTTATGTTAGGATGAAAAATCCAACAAAAGGGAAAACAATTAACTCCATGTTCTTAAAGGATAAAAAATGAATGAGGCAAAAAGTAATAATGTTGAGAGACGTAAAGTAACAAACCCACATATTTGGAGCACACAAGTCAAAATTCATATATCAATACTGCATGTTCGTAATTTACATGAGAATACAAATAAATCACATTTCTCTTGAGTCTTTTAGAGGATACGTTATATTCTTCTGAATAAAAGAAAAGGCGAAGTTAAAAAAAAAAAGGCAATTGATGCCTGTGTACTTTATCGAAGATCATTTTCAACATATGAGTATAAGACTGAGTGCAGAAATGACCATGAGCCACCTGCAAAAGACATTCCTAGGTTAGGACACCAAGCACAAACAGCAAAAATGCACCACCAATGGTTATACCGTTAAGCTAGAGGTGGTTGATGACTTATATAGGCCTACAATCATTTTATTTGATGAAGTAGCAATAATAGAGACGGGTTGCAGTGTCAAGGAATACAAAGAGTCAGTAAGATTAAAGTGACAAATTTATAATCTTCTTTTAGATATGTATAACACATACTATAAGAAGACGGTTGGAGGCAAAAATAAAAATTGTGAGTTTCTGATAGAGTACAGATAGTCTCCAAATTAAAAGTCACGAAGACAAGAAATCATTATAGCAGAGGCAATAAAAGCAACAGCAGAAAGGGAGACCATAGAAGCAATTGCAACTATAGAGCCTCTAATAATCGTTGATGACGTGATGCTAGGATGGTTTCAAAAGAAAATAAATGTAAAAGACAAGAAAGCTATGACTATTATCAAAATCATCTCCGGGAGGAGGATTAAAATTGTGAAGAATTAAAATAGTAAAAAAAATGATATAATTTGGCACAATATATTTGAAATAACATTATCATGACGTTTAATTAGTTCTATCATACTTTCTGACAATTGGTGTTACTTTGTAGGAAAAGAAGAGATTTAGATGATTTGATGATAATACTCTGAAGCTCTACTATGTTAATGTCCTTTGGCAAATACTTTTGAAGTAGATCAGGCTCCAATGTCCATGGCAGGAGCAACCTAACTAAGTATACCTGAATGGATCCAAGACCTATAAGCATAAACTTATAAAATGTCTAAGTTGGACTTGCTCGTGTATGTAAGCCTTCTTATCATAATCAAAAAAGGGAAAATGCATGGCATACAGCCGGACTCCATATGTACTTCCAGCATGTTAAACAAGAATTCGATTTATCAAGAACCTAAAAAATATAAAGTATGATGAAGTGACGAGCCTTGCATGGCTTAGTGAGCCTATCCATGTGTTGCTGCTAAAATCTTGATCTGGAGTTCTACTCAAGAACGTTGACCTGTAAGACAGAAAATGAGTGACTGTCGGATGTGGTTCCCGACGGAGTTTTTGATAGTGGATGTAGTGGCATCAGACTTAGGACAAGCGGGCACACGTCAATCCGAAAAAGGGATATTTGATTAAAGATAAGTCTCAAACCTAATGATTCAACGAGAGAACATGCTTTATCCGGAATTGCATTATCTTCTATCTATCTTTTTGTCCTTATCAAAGCAACGGTAATGCTAAGTGAAACTATACAAAGAAATTTGTTGCTAATACTAAGAAAAAGCTTATTCGAACCGTGATTCGAGATTGCCTTCAAAGTCCCATAATGACCTATCCTTCTAGTTAAAAAACTAGTTGTCTTGGATGTATTGGAATTCTTGTTTTTTGAACCTACATGCAGGAATATATGGAAGACCTCCATCTTGCTGGACCCGAGAAGAAAAATGTTCTCCTTGATTTTTAGATTCGAAGAATAGGTCTTTCAAAAGCATGAAAGATTGTGTATCTGTGCGTGTAGTTGTCTGTATACCTGAGGGTAGTCTCCTTTATATAATCGTAGTTAGAAGATCCCTAATTGAACTGAGCCGTGAATTAAATATGTTGGGATCGCGTTACGATTCTTAAAGATCACGTTACGATCTTTGAATGCTCTTTTAAAATTTTAATAATTATCAATCCCGTAAATTTATCTAATTTGACAGAAAATAGCGTGTATCCTCACTGATTGACGGGGGTTTATATTTGACTTATATCATCATCATGCATTTAGCAAGCTGTGTTACAGTGGTGATGTGAAGCCAAAGGACTGGTATCTGGTATTTATGGCGGCGATGCGACAAGTATGCATTAAGTATTGTTCGAAGAGACAAATTAAGTAGTACTGCAAAATGACAGTTCTGGTTTCGAGAAGCATTTAAGTTGGAGAGAGCAGCTTGGTATGACTAGTATGGAAGTGGGTAGGCCACCTGAGATTAGGGGAGAGATGATGGAAAGTGGCAGAAATGAATGGGAGGGAGCTGATCGGAGGAGGAGAACATAATTAATGACAATCACTAGTCGCTGGCTAGGCTAGGCTAGGCATGGCAATTAAGTAGGGCAAAGTTAAGAAAGAAAGAGGAAGGGTCATGTCACGACACTAGACAGCTCAACCCAACACCCCCCGCGCTCTCCCCTCATATATACTGGAGTATATTTATTATTTTTATCAAGTACCAAGAGGGAAAAATGCTAAGGAAGGAGATTGAGAAATAGAGTTCATCATCGTATCATAGAGACAAAACCCTAACCCTTCTCTGGACCGCGTTTCCTTAGGCTCTGGTCTTGGGCGACTTTCCCCCGCCCATGCGTAGCTAAATACCCTCTCCTCCACGCTCTCTCTCTCTCTCTCTCTCACACACACACACCCCCCCCCCCCCTCCCCCAAAAGAAAAAAAAACTATATATATATATATATATATATATATGCACCTTCATACACACGCAGGGAGCGAGGGTTTCGATCGTATTCTTCGGCGCTGCATTCTCACCACCATCTTTATATGCTGCCACTTATTTAATTACTAAAATCACAACCAACTCCTCCCCCTACCAATTTATACCACACACACCAGATTGAAACGAAAAGATTGTCAAACTAGTACTTAGGCCCATTTGCGTGATCCGCTCTGTATCACCATCTCCTTCAGGTAACCCAATTGCTAAACAGCTATTTCATTTCCTGTTTAATTATAGATACATCCGCCATCCCAGGCAACAAGCCAGAGACTGTGAGTACAGAAGCTAGCTCTGGGCTTTCCGAGATCGAGCACCCTCCTTTCTGTCTCTTAAAACAACATAGAGTATATAACAAGAGTGGGGGCTTTAATTTGAGACTTTTCCATCCCCGTTAGCCTTTCGTTCAACGTTGCTACTAGCCAGTACGTAGCGAAAGCAAAAAGCCCTTTTTTAAACAGATTAAACAAAGGGAAGAGAAGGGTTTGACCGAAGAGATCGAGGCCTCGCTCGCAAACTCCCAAGAAGAATAAAATTGTACGTGGAGCTAGCTCTGAATCTGACTGCCAAATTCTATTCTATTCTATTCTTCTAAGCATCTGCAGGTAACTACTTCTTCTCTCTCGTTTATGTTTACATTTTCTATCGTGTGATCCAGTCAAAGCAAGGTGGCTTCATATCAATACTCATGTTTGTTTCTAAGTGTGAGTGAAGTGAGTTCATCCCAAGAAGAAGTAGCCAGCAGCCCATCTTGAAGAAACCATATACATATATAAATATGTAATCTCCCGCCGTGCGTGTGCGTGCGCGTGTGCCTATGAATAAAGTAACACTAGTTCAAGAAACGAGATCTGCTTAGTAACAAAGACTCCATCGAAACTAGCGAGATCAAAGCAAAACTTGGGGATTTTCCTACTTTCACCGGATCCAACTCTATGGCCAGCCAAATCCACCACTTTCAAACCCTAATTATATATTATATAGCTCCAATAAGCTAAAGCTAGCTGTGCACGTTCACTGCTTCTCAATACATCCTTTCAGAAATACTGACGCTGAAGGCTGAAGGATAGCTTAGGGTATGAGGTCGGCTTTCGTCGAAGTGAAATCCGGACAGTGACGAGATTTGTTAGATCGGGGTATGATCTATATACTGGACGAGCCTGCGTGAGTAGAGTTTCACAAGCGCTGCCTTTGGTCCCTTTGTTACAAGCAAGCTCAAATCTCATACTAAATCCTAGACATTATAACAAAAAGATACCGTGTTTTATTACAAGAATTGACTAACCCACATGAAAAACAAGCAAAATATACAGAGTACGTATTTTACATTTATTTATTTTTGGGTGGGGGTGGGGGGATATGGCGCTGATAATGCAGTACTGACCAGATCCTGCAAGGGAATTTGTATAGAGAGGTAAATATTCTTTTTTGTGAGTATGCTAGCGGTCAACTCAACTCAACACAACACGAGGACTTTTTATTATGCTTTTTGTGATACCTGCTTGAACCCTGCTTTAAGTTCATAGAAGCCCATCGATCTCCTCCGACTCGGTCTGCTCTTCCTTTTCTCTCAAACTTATGTCATTTTTGACACGGCATACCATTCATTGTAAGTCTCTCGCTCCATCTCTCAAACCTATGGCTTTAATGTGTTTGGCTTTTTTTTTAAACTACATACTTGGGTAATGGAAATGGAAATGGAAATGGAAATGGAAATATACACGTACATATATAGGGGAAGAGAAGCTGTGCCCCAGCTGAAACGCCTTGTCCAAATAATGTCCGATATTTCCCTAGCTAGCTTGTCCCGATCCCTTATATTCTTTGATTGATTGATTGGCTGGCTGATTGATTGATTGATTGATGTGACTATATATGCATGTTCAAAATTTCCATCTTGTCTAGTTTCGTGCTTACACGTACTTTCCAGGCCGGCCGGGTCAAAAGTAATGTCATCGTCGTCCTCAACGTCCAACTCGCCATGTGCAGCGTGCAAGTTCCTGCGTCGCAAGTGCCAGCCCGAGTGCGTCTTCGCACCGTATTTCCCACCGGATCAACCCCAGAAATTCGCCAACGTGCACAAGGTGTTTGGAGCCAGCAACGTGACCAAGCTGCTTAACGAGTTGCACCCCCACCAGCGAGAGGATGCCGTCAACTCGCTCGCTTACGAGGCCGACATGCGCCTCCGTGACCCTGTCTACGGATGCGTGGGCGTCATCTCTCTCCTCCAACACCAACTCCGTCAGCTCCAGATGGATCTCACCTGTGCCAAATCCGAGCTTTCCAAGTACCAGAGCCTGCAGGGCATTACCAGCACTCACGGCCTCATTGCAGCCGCAGCGGCTGCTGCCACCGCCAACCACCACCAGCACAACTTGGGTTTCAACCTCATCGGTGGCGGCAGCGGCGGTCTCAGGGATCATCACTACCAGTTCTTCCCTAGGGATCATCAGCAACAACAGTTGTTAAGGACATTTGAAGCAAGCAACAGCAACTATGATGCCAGCAGCCTTTTGGCGATGAATATGAACGTGACGGCTGCAAGTCTTGGTCAACTGAGCCAGTTCCAGCAACCAACCAGGGCTGCCACCGGAGAAGATAGGCGAACACCTATTGATCCATCTTAATTAGGGTTTTCCTCCACTCTGTGGATCAAAGGTACCTGTCTGATTGTTTTCTTTTTTTCTTTAACTTGACAAAGCAATTAATCCTTTTAGTATTACGACTATTATTTCTCTCTTACTGTAACTTGTTGCATTAATATCTCATAGCATTTGATTTTTGAGTGCCCAAGTCGTAACTATATAATGTTTTCTTCGATCTTAATGATACGCAATGTTTTATAAATGGTATCTAGGAGTCGAATTACCAAGTATAACGGTATAAAACTACATATAATATTAATGTAATACACTACTGATTAGATGCACACCCCGTTGTTTAGAGACACATAATAGAAAATATTTCTACTGGACGACAAAATATAAGAATTCTTCAAAAAATGATCGTAATACTGAAGTTCACCCATTCCAACAACTAAAGAAATTAAACGCTAAAAAGTCAATGAAATAACTTTCCAATTAAGATGGTTAAACCTAATACAATCAAGATCGCGTTTTGCGAAAAAGATAACTAATCTAATCAGTTTTTCAAGATTGTAAACCACTCCTGAAAATATTTGATTTGACCATGTGATTTTATCATACTCACCAATTACGTACATAAGCAACTTTTACTAAATATTTGATTTGACCATGTGAATTGCATGATATTTTATACTCCGTATTACCTTATATTAGTAACTTTTACTTGAAATTCCATTTTCTCATGTAATTTAACTCTAAATGTCAGCATTGATCCATCTTAAAAGCTACTTTTTTATAGTCAAATTTTGTAAAAGTTACACCTTCAACTAGAAAAGTGCATGTTGTGCCATTATCTTAATGTGCCACTAATTGGTATATGTTGTTATAATTAGCTCTGTAACTGTGCTTTAGTATCATAGCTTCTTTTTCTTTGTTAAATTTCATTTATAGTTAATAATTGCCAGAATAAGTTACTCTTATATTACTCTTCACTGTGAATTGTTGACGAAATTACAATCTAAACTGCAGCCTTTCCTTAAATTGTGAGTTGAGGTTAAATGCGTACTAAAATGGAAAAAAAGACTGATTTTTATGTTTCAATAACCACAGGAAAGTGGTGCACTGATTGATAAACATATGTGATCGGTTTGTCATGCCAAAGAACTTGTTGCTTGCGTGTGTGTGTGTGTGTATATATATATATATATATATATATATATATATATATATATATATGGGAGCTGATCCGTTGATAGCGCTAGCAACTTAACCCAAGTTGCTAGCGCGATCTGGCCATCCACGCGCGAGAATGGAAGGCCAAATCGCGCGCCACGACCACCATTTTTTTCACCGTTCACTACATAATGTAGCGGACGGCCAAATCGCGCTAGTAACTTGCTAGCGCTATCAACGGATCAGCTCCCTATATGTGTGTGTGTGTGTGTGTGTGTGTATAGAAAGGACAAGTGAAGATCAATTAATTGTTGTTTCTGAATTCTGATATTTCAGGATTGGGATTCCCTACTGTAACCATGGGTTACAGCAGGGGTGATGTACCCAGCAATGTGAGAGGGGGAAGAGAGAGAGTAACCATGGTTTGCATCCCCCCCCCCCTCTCTTCCTTCTCAGCAGGGGATCCATATCCTTTGTTGAATACTTAACAGGAGCCAATGATGGATGCTAAATGCTCCTTTCCCTAGCTACATATACACAAATGGATACTTGTTTCATAATCTAAGGAGGTTCATATCGTGTCAAAGCACAGATAATAAGGTCGGTCTAAGAGTAGAGATTAGGGTTTCGAGAGGAGCAATGAGCTGTAGTCGCTTTTGATCCTACTAAAACCCCCCTTTCTAATTATGCATCTAGAGTTGTTTTTAGTATAGTAGTCAACACTAGCTACTACGACTAATTCATTACTTGATGTTGGTATGCAGGAGTTGATGGATTTCAAACCCTGGGGGAGACGGGGAGAGAGAGGAGAGAGAGAGAGAGAGAGAGATATTTAAATTGAACAATTTTGATGTTAGCCTGCGGCGCATTTGAATGTTTACTTTTCGCATTGTACTACAACCAACGAAGACAGCATTAGACTTACATTCCATATTTTTCTTCTTGTAAATCATCCATCGTATCTTCCTCTGCCAATCCTTTTACTCACTATACTAATTTTTCGGGTAACTCTCTTTGTGAAACTATCAAACTCAAAATTAATTGGCTGTAGATGAGAAACCCATAATGCTTATATATTGAATATATAATCGTCATTTACCCGATGTGAAAATATATATGCGGGTGTTAGGAAAACTTTTTTTGAGTGAGCCAAACACGTAGATGACTTAAACTGCAAGGTGGTGGATATAATCTTTAAATTGTCTACTGGAACTAGATCTATTCACTCTGATGATATCATGTGAAATCATCTGATTCAAAAACCAATACACTATACATATTAATTGTTAATCATACATTTGCCCGCGGTAGGATTAAATATGAATATATTAATTGGTATTTTCCTGGAATTTCTATCTCAACACTGTTCTTTGCCCATTTAAACCATTTCCGTACAGAGTATATACACCACCACCGTAGAGCAAAAGCCACACAGTCAAAACAGAACCAAAGGGGGGTGGTACAGGGCCACAGGGTTTGGACAAAACAGCTACAGCTTGGGGAATATGACTGAGTTCCAAGCAGAGAATTATTAATTCGCTCTGCCCGACTTTGGCTCTATCAATCTATCATTGAAACCTTATGACTATCATTGTCCAAGAAATGTTTCTCATAACTTTTGTATTATTTTCACGACCTTCTGTGAATTTTTAATGTTTTTCTTTGTCTTTTCACTTAGAGACTGCTGTTTGTATACTTCTAAGATCCGAAAGAAAAGGTCCCTACATGCAATAACGGTTGGCAACGGTGTTGCTCTTTCGCAAAGATGTTAGCGGCAACTATCTAGTGAGGAGGATACAGGTGCTCGGAATTGTTTGAACATCATGGCGATCAAAAGTGTGGCGGAAGTTAGAAAAGTTCTAGTGGAGTAAAGCAAATGTCGCTGAAATTGAAGGGGTGTCAGCACTAGAATTTAGCAACTTTTGTTTGGAAAGCATCACAAAAAACAATCTTTGTGCTCATGTATGGCAAGTCACGACGGTGGTACAAATTGTCCAGTCTCAATGATGTCGGAGATGTATCAGTGATGGGAACTCACATCAATCGTTACAGGGTGATGCTAAACTCAGATCTGAGTTTATAAGATATGGATCTTTAATTTTCACTAAAGGGTTATAAACTCATTTTTTGCTTACTTAAACGCTACGAATTTAACAGAAGGAGAAGTGTGAATTAGCTCATGTTAAAATTTGGAAATGGGAATATCCGGAATAGCAAATTAATTTGATCTGAACTATATATATATATATAATCAGTTTGAATGTCTGAGTTCTTATTAACGCTGGTAGACAGGATTTAATGGATGGAGTCCGGACAGCAGCGGTCGCTGTTAAGCTCAAAGGCATTTCCAAATAGAAGCAGAGAGGACACAACTCAAGAGGACAAAAATACTTGGGTAAGAGTAGCTAGTATGGGGCTCCATTAAATAGTCAGGCTCAGGCAAGGCAACCTTAAGTCCCCTATTCTCTTTGCAGCAATCAGAGAGAGAGAGAGAGGGGGGGGGGGTAGCTCAAAGGCATTTATACTTCTAAGAGAAAGAAGAAAACAGTGACGGACATTCAGAAATGGCAGTTTCGAGAGAGCAGTGCACAGAAAATATAATTAAAGAAGAGGAGGAGGGGGAGGATGATGTGAAAGGAGAGAAAAGGGACACTTATGTGAGCTTCATATTCAAACGTAGTCAAATTTCTTAAAAACAATGCCATGCCATGATAATGATGACGTACTTGTTGTAATGATGGCTTTCCCATTCAATGCCCCCACACTTGGCCGACGCCAGCCCTGTGGCAGTGGGCTCTCTCTTTCTCTTTATTTATTTATTTATTATTATTATTATTCTTATTCTGTTGCTGTGCTGATGCATGATTAGCACGCGTTTGTATATTCATTTGCTATAATATATATATATATATATAAAACATTGCTGAAAAAACGTTGAATGTCCATACGTATACATGGGGTTGTAATAGGACATGAGCAAGCCTAATATACTCATGCATTGCGTTATTGCTCTAACTTAACGTAGTGATGAAGCTAAGAATTTTCTGCAAGTTGGGCTCCTAGTTATTAGACGCAATCCAAGTGGGCAACCCACCTCTACATATACTCAAGCAACTAAAGCTGGCAAATAGTAGATGCTTCATTTTTTTGGATGTTTCAATACGTTATACGGCTCTTCGGTTTTTTTTTTTTTTTTGAGTCAATATTGTGGTGGGCAATTGGTCGTTATGCGGCAAACGGGGCTCTGCCACTTTGATAAAGTCCACCTGATGATAAAGTGTCTTGGCGACGCCTCCAGCAGATAATAAAGTCCCCAAGCTTTACAAATTCAAGGTAGAAAAAAAGCGCAACTCTAAAAAGGGAGAACTATCACGAAGAAGGTTGTCACCCCAAATTTTGTTCACTTAAATTTGGAAGGACCCGAAGGAGTAGTATTGAAGAAGCATGCATGTGCACGCACGAGAGTGAGCAGACTGCCCAGCTAGCTAGGCCTCATCTTTTATATATATATATATATATATATATATATATATATATATATGATGCTGATCTGGGAGGGTCTACAAGCTAGCTAGTTGGTCTAAAGTAAATACTGATACTTAATTAAGTGAAGCATAAAGGGGTTAATCGTTGACTAACCACCGGATGTTCCCCGGAATTTTAGAGTTGACCCTTCAATCAGTGATTCAGAGTCTAATTTTCCATTTTCGATGCACAAAAAAGCAAAAAGAAAGACGTGCAACAAAGGTTCCCGCACCGGCCTATTCAATCAATCAATAAACCAGTTGGATATGGCGGAGAAGATACGTGGGTCAATTGCAGACCGACCACAGAAATCACGTGCATGCCCCGGACAACCAAAAATAGCAAAAACCCTACTAGACTATTCAGCCACTGTTTTGTTAATGAGCTTCTTTAATTTGATACGCTTATTTTCTTAAGTAGTATTTGGTAAGAAATTTAAGAACCAAAAAAAATTTTATTTTCTCAATTTTACCGGTACCTGATTCACACGAAGCTGCATTATTCGAAATGTAACCTAAAAATAAAAATTCTAAAAGAAGAGCATAAGCATAAGGTTCGAATGATGTTGTACACCGGAAGATCGGAAAACTACTGCAATCAACTGAAGTGAGACTTTGTTGCTACAGCTGCAGGATTCGAGTTTATTGTCTACATCATGCTATTTTAAAGAACGCACAAAGAAGCCTTTTTGGATGAAAAAAACACATGAACAAGTGCGTTATTAGGTTAGAATATAAGTAAACCTAAAAGGGGGGGGGGGGGGGGGGGGAGTTAAACGTGCGGATAGCCGAGCCCTCTTTACTGTTTTAACATCAGATGATAGAAATGATAGAGCAAAAAAAACAAGAGGTGGCAACTTATACCTAGCTTGTTACACCTTATACCCTCTTTTTTTAAGAAAAAAAATTAAAATTTGTGTTTTATTAATTTGGTCAATTGGCCACCTTTGACCATCGTAAGCAGAGTGCGCAGTCGCCCCTTAATTATAGAGTTGAAAATGAACATTTCGAGGGCAACCAAAGTGCAGCACTGAGAAACTTATAGTTAATGTTTACAAGTATGTAGTTAAAGGTTGTCCTAGTTGGGGTCGAGTGTATACATACCTTAACCGAATGGTAGCACGAGACTCTACTTAGGTTCAGCTATGCTGTGTGCTAGAGGTTCCTAGCTAACTAACGCCTGAACCTATTTTGGACTAGTACATATTTATATGCATCGAGGTATATATATATATATATATATATATATATATATATATATATATATATATATATATATGAAAAAGGGAGCTGATCCATCGATAGCGCTAGCAAAATAGGACATCTTGCTAGCGCGATCTGGCCGTCCATCCTGAAAGATTTACGGCCCAGTCGCGCCTACGAATACTGTCAGTCGTCCGCGACATAGTGTCGCGGACGGACTTTTTTACATTTTTACCCTCCGCCCGTCCGCTAATTGTATCGCGGACTGTCAAATCTTTTTTTTACGTTTTTTTTAAGTTCGTACGCTACATAATGTAGCGGACTATTTTTGACAAAAATACCCTCTAGCTTTCGTCCGCTACATTATGTAGCGGACTAATCTTATGACTTTTTCCTCTTTCTCTCTCATTTTCCTCATTTAATGTTCTGACATTTTTCCTTTCTCTCTCCTCTCTCTCATCATCATTTTCTCTTTCTCTAATTAACTCTCTGACTCTCTCTCTCTCTCTCTCTCTCTCTCTCGTCCATGCTAGAAACCGAAAGGAAGAGGAAGGGGTGCCAAGAGGAAGGCAGCTCCGCTTCCGGCGACGACAGAGGGAGGCAGCTCCGCTTCCGGCGACGACCGAGGAAAGCAGCTCCGCTTCCGGCGACGACAGAGGGAGGCAGCCCGCTTTCGATGACGACCGAGTAAAGCAGCTCCGCTTCCGGCGACGACCGAGGAAGGCAGCTCCGCTTCCGGCGACGACCGAGGAAGGCAGCTCCGCTTCCGGCGACCTCAGAGGAAGGCAGCTCTGCTTCCGACGACGACCGAGGAAGGCAGCTCCGCTTCCGGCGACCTCAGAGGAAGGCAGCTCCGCTTCCGGCAGCAATCCACCTGCTGTGGCAACCCCATTTTGGGTGGTAAAACTGACCCAATTAAAATTTTGAGAATTTTGAGACCCAATTGAAACCCAGATCATTTTTTATGATCTGGGTTTTGTTGGTGGCCGCTGTAGGCCGTGGGTCTGCGATTGACCGATTGACGGAGGTGTGGTCGTGGGTGAGCGACTGGCAAACGTGATGGTGCGATTGGATGAGTTTCACTGTGCGATTGGTCGTGTGAATGGTGGTAAATGTGCGATTTGTGGTTTGGATGTTGTAGTGGTCGTCGCTACGGGGAGGCAGCGGCACGACAACGTGGGTCTGTCATGGGTAGTTAATTGGGGGCCTTTGGAAAGATGGGTGCTGATAATGATGGTTCAGAATGCGCAACAGAAGAAAAAAAATAGTGTTGCCTATTCCTCTGCTACATAATGTAGCGGATGGAACGTGACTGTATTTTTGTCAAAAATAGTCCGCTACATTATGTAGCGGACGAACTTAAAAAAACGTAAAAAAAAGATTTGGACAGTCCGCGATACAATGTAGCGGACGGGCGGAGGGGCAAAAATGTAAAAAAGTCCGTCCGCGACACTATGTCGCGGACGACTGACAGTATTCGAAAAAGGCGCGATCTGGGCCGTAAATCTTTCAGGATAGACGGCCAGATCGCGCTAGTAAGTGTCCTATTTTGCTAGCGCTATCAATGGATCAGCTCCCATATATATATATATATATATATATATATATATATATATATATATATATATATATATATATATATTGGTCAGAAATAATGTAGAATGAGAATAAATGGTAGATTCATTAGGGTGGGCAGCAGAATGAGCTTTAAATGAAAAAGGTGGTGTGATACGGGGATGGTGGTAGCTTCAAATGAAAGGGTAGGTGCTGTGCTGCAAATGAAAGGCTTCAAAGAAGGGGGACAAAAGGCATGTAAGAAATACGTAATAAAGAGGGAGGGAGGGAGGGAGGGGGGGGGGGGGGTGTAAGAGTTGTTGCTGATATGTTCTTTTCTCTTCCTTTGTGGGAAAGCGTGCGTACGTGCCAAATTCCAAGAAGGAGAATAATAGTCAAGCCTGAGATCTTCTTGTAATAATTAATTAAGCACCGTAGAGAGAGAGAGAGGAGGGGGGGCCGGTTAGGGTTCGTGGGTGGACAAAGAGGATGTAGAGAAGGGAGAGGGGGGGGGCGTAGGATTATTCAATTCATCAATAATAATATTGGGTGGGCATGGTGTTGGCACTGTCCAATAAATGCAATGCAGCAGAATCGGGCATATCTTCGTGGTTGCATGTAAAATTCGTAGAGGGGGACTGTGACTGTACATGTGCAGTGCAGTGCAGCTGCAGGTGTCAGAGGGACAACCCGAAATAAATGCCTACTTCTGCTTTTTGGCTCTCTCTCTCTCTCATCCCAATCCTAATACACTAGCTAGCGTAACTAAGTACAACTCCATAAAACTACTCTCCTGTGCTGTGCTGTGCTGTGCAATACCACCATGCATGCACACATTTTGTGCAGCTTCGTAACCCGTGCTCCTGTCCGGATATCCCCCGACCTTTTAAACCGTCCCTTTCACTTCATGTCACCTCTCCCTCTCCCTCTCCATTTATTTATTTACTCTTAAAGAGAGAGAGCAAGAGCGAGCGAGAGATTGTCGCGTACTAGCTCGGCCAACACTAATCACTCTCTATAATTTAAACAGAGATTTTAAGTACAACTGTTGACTGCCAACTAATACAACGATCTTGCTGATCACCTAGCTAGTTGTAAACTCCAAATGTCAAATATATATATATATATATATATATATATATGGGAGCTGATCCATTGATAGCGCTAGCAAAATGGAGTATTTGCTAGCGCGATCTGGGCCGTCCATCCTGAAAGATGGACGGTCCAGATCGCGCCTTTTTCGAAAACTGTCAGTCGTCCGCGATACTATGTCGCGGACGGATTTTTTTACCTTTTTGCCCCTCCACCCATCCGCTACATTGTATCGCGGACGGTCCAAATCTTCTTTTACGTTTTTTTAAGTTCGTCCGCTACATAATGTAGCGGACGTTTTTAACAAAAATACCGTCCGCTACATTATGTAGCGGACTATTTTACTTTCTCAAAAAGAGACATCTGTGTTGTCAGATCTGGAAAAAAGACAACCAACTTTTATTTTCTCTTTCCCCTCATCTCTCATCTTCTCTCTTCTGGATGAGCTCCTTCAAGACGGTGGTTCCTTCGGGGTAGTTGGACAGCACCTCCCGTGTCCGGCGATCAAGGACACAACGATCTTTCCCCCTCATCTCTCATCTTCTCTCTCTCCCTTATGAGCGTGCGAGTGGCGATCGAGGCCACAACCATTTGAAAACTCTTCCTTCTCTTTCTATCTTGCCGCTTCAAATAGTTATGATGTGCTTTGATCTGGTTGTCATGGGTTTGAGAAATTAAGTTTTTTTTTAAATCTTTTCATTTTTGATAAAGGGTGATAGAAATGGAGGAGGTTGAAGACCCTAGAACAAAATGGCAATCTGTTGCCAGCCAATTTCATGAATGGTTCCAGCCTGCAGGTGGATGTGCTAATTGAGTGTGCTCGTTTTGGAGTCTTTTTTACCAATGGCAGTCTGTTGCCAACGAACTTCATGAAGATTTGTTCATCAGGATCAAAGTAAGAAGAGAGAGAAAAGAAGAAGTCAGAATGAGAGAAGGGAGGGAAAAAGATAAGACTAGTCCGCTACATTATGTAGCGGACTAGTCTTCTCTTTCCCTCCCTTGCGGACACATTAATGACACAGAAAAGTCATACCACACATGTGTGGGCCTGTCATTCGTCCGCGATACTATGTCGCGGACGGCATGGAGGGGCAAAAAGGTAAAAAATGTCGTCCGCGATATTGTGTCGCGGACTACTTTTTTTTGACATGCGTCAGGGCCTGTCAGTCGTCCGCGATACAATGTAGCGGACGGGTGGAGGGGCAAAAAGGTAAAAAAATCCGTCCGCGACATAATGTCGCGGACGACTGACAGTTTTCGAAAAAGGCGTGATCTGGACCGTCCATCTTTCGGGATGGACGGTCCAGATCGCGCTAGCAAATACACCATTTTGCTAGCGCTATTAATGGATCAGCTTCCTATATATATATATATATATATATATATATATATATATATATATATATATATATATATATATATATATATATATATATATATATATATATATATATTTGTTAATAAAAGACAGAATAACATAAATAATCGTAAGAGTTTTTACACATAGGTAATTACAAAGGATAAAGATCATTACACACACTAGACTTCACCAATTTATATACGTGCATGACATGCAAAGGCAGCTAAAAATCTGAATTCCTTAGGTTGAGGCTTCGTGGCTTTGTCAAAGCTGAAATGATGGAATTCTGATAATATGTAACAAAAGTCATACATTATCGGGGCGGTGGTATCAGGGATATGCACCGTGTCCGCAAGCTGTTCAAATATAAAATGAAATCTGTTAGTAAAGAAATATGTAATAAATTATTCTTTTTAGCCTAATAGCAGGCTGTTAGTAATCCTTTAGAGAAAGCAGAGAAATCATCAGAAGCTGGAAATGATATTGCTGCGGATCCACATCTCAACCCATTCTGAGTCTGGCATCGAATCCCTAATCCTGCCACTACAAGAAAAGACGTCTTTTGCGACGGAGTTTTAGCGACGGCATAGATTCCGTCGCTAAAATGAGTTTTACCGACGGAAATCTCCGTCAGTAAAACTCCGTCGTAAAATATTATTTAAGCGACGGATTTATTCCGTCGCAAAAAACTCCGTCGGTGAAAAGGCGTTTTACCGACGGAATCCTCCGTCGGTAAAACTCTGCCGTGAAATATTATTTAAGCGACGATTTATTCCGTCGCAAAAAATTCCGTCGGTACAAATAGGTCTTCACCGACGGACTTTTCCGACGGATTTATCCGTCGCTAAAAGTCTATTTAATTCACAGATCTGGTTTGAACTGTCACTGCTTCTCTCTTCGAAAATCCCAAAACCCGACCCCGGCGGCGACCTCCCTCGACACCGGCGGTGACTTCCTCGACCCCGGCGGTGACCTCCTCGACTACGGCGACCACCTGCAACTCCGGCGACCACGGGCCCTCACCTCCGGCAGATCTGTGAAGAGGAGAGAGACTACCCCGGCGGCGACCTCCCTCGACACCGGCGGTGACTTCCCTCGACCCCGGCGGTGACCTCCCTCGACAACGGCGACCACCTGCAACTCCGGCGACCACGGGCCCTCACCTCTGGCAGATCTGTGGAGGAGGAAGGACTACCCCGGCGGCGACCTCCCTCGACACCGGCGGTGACTTCCCTCGACCCCGGCGGTGACCTCCCTCGACAACGGCGACCACCTGCAACTCCGGTGACCACGGGCCCTCACCTCCGGCAGATCTGTGAAGAGGAGAGAGACTACCCCGGCGGCGACCTCCCTCGAACACCGGCGGTGACTTCCCTCGACCCCGGCGGTGACCTCCCTCGACAACGGCGACCACCTGCAACTCCGGCGACCACGGGCCCTCACCTCCGGCAGATCTGTGAAGAGGAGAGAGACTGAGAGAGAGAGAGAGAGAGCAGTGTCGACCACCGGAGAGACGACGGTTTCTCACCTCCGGCAGTATTTCTCGTGAGGTAAAGTTCTTGTCTTCCTCTCTATTTGCTCTACGCTATACCTTCTGTCTTCCTCTTATACATGTAAATTGCTGTGAAAAGTTAAAGATGATTTTAGATTGTTAATTGTGCATTGAGCATTTGAGATATTGAGATTATTGACGGAGGATGGGACCCAATTGGATTGAATGTGTGATTTTTGTTAATTTTTATTGCATTGAGCATTTGAGAATTGAGAATT
>JAVXUP010003252.1:0-77750 GCA_033070095.1 Escallonia herrerae | reverse complement strand
ACTAATGTGATTATTAACTGTGTACGAGTACAATATTCACATACAAATAAACATATACCGTAAGAATTTAAACTTCAAAAGAAGATGGAAAAAAAAACTAAGCTTGATCGGTTCGTGTTATTTGTAATTTGGAGATTTGAAATATAGAATTTGGAAGAACGAAGATGGAGCAAAAGAATGAGAAAGAAGAAGACTATGACGACTGGTGGCAGAAAGAGTTAAAAAACACCAAGAAAACGAAACCCTAACTAATTAATTTTATGAGAAAATGGCATGTGTAATATATAAAAAATTCCAAAAATAGGGGGGTGCCGTTCCCCCCCCCCCCGGGGTCATGCAAGAGATCCGCCCATGTTTACTTTGTCCAATACATGCATTGTTTAATTTTACTGCTATAAATACTTGATTTTTAATTATTTAAAATCCAAGCTATGAATACATCCATTTTTTTTTTTCAGATTTCATTACAACAAGTAATACAGTTTCACCAAATAGTTCTTATCAGTTTATCTTTTGATGCTCTGATACAGTCAGAACTTGGTAATGAAATTTATTAGTACATTGCATACTATGTCCAAAATAGAATGGCATGATAGCCAGTGACATAATACATTGTTATCTAAGGAGACCAAGCAGATATGTCGTATCCTAATGCATCTCAACCGTAGATAAACCCATCAACAAATAAGATATACTATCTTACTTAGACTCGGTATAAGTACGAGATCAAAGTCTGAATGAACTAAAGAATTAAAGTTCCTTTCAAGTCTCACAATTCAGGGAACGTGCAATTTTACCCCTTACCGCCTGTAAGTAATAAATCAGTTCATTGTCCAAACAATCCGCTATGCCAACTTTTAGTCAACACACTGGCCAACCACAAGGAACCTAGGAAGCACCGACACCTCATATGGGTCGAGGTGTTATGTCCGCTACCCCGCGACACCGCCAGACACGTCTTGGAACCATTTTTTTAATTTATCTGACACAATGTCGGGGCCAAATTATTCCGAAATATGGGGCTTTTTAGAAACTAATATTTTAAGCCAAACCCTAAAGTTAGATCGACAAACCTTTCTCTTTTTTTATGCGGCCGCTGCTGGGTCTGCCTAACGAAGAGGGGCCAAGACGAAGAAGATGGAAGACTGAGCATCTCACCAGTGGGCCAGATTCTAGCCAGAGGTACCCCTTCTCTCTTTCACATCTATTTCTTTTTTTTACTTCTTTCTTGTTACTGGGGCCTCTGTCATGTTTCAACCATTGAAACATGACAGCGTCTTTCTGTCTCAACCATTTGAAGGAAATCCAGATGCTTCAATTTAACGTTTATAGCAATCTCTGCCTTCGGTCAAGAAGGACTCCAAAGTATGTCGAAGGGGAGAGCAAAATGTGAAAGATGTTGAGACATGATGGGTCTAAAGATGTTTGGATGCTTCGATTTGCGGATCCATCAATTCATGAACCAGAGATTGAGGCTGAAGTGTGCAGGGAGTAGATTAATTATGGAGGTCAAGAGGACAATGAAGAAGATGATATAATTGATGTAGATTGAGCCCTTGATCTAAGGATAAAACTAAAAAATATTTGACTTATTCCCTGTATCTGTTTTCCCTGTTTGCATCACTTTGTAAAACTGAAGCTGAAGTACTTTGTTCTATACAATGTGCAGTAACATGTTGGATTCAAATATGGCTTTTACTTGGGTTACTCGTTTTGTGGTTATTTAATATTTACTACTTTAGATATGCAATGTACTTGAAACTTAGTAAAGGCGCACACACAAACACACATATATACATACATATATTGTAAGAATATATTAAAAAATTCAGCTGTGTCCTGCGGAGTCCAAAATCTGGCTTTTTGGAAATTGTGGTGTCCGCTGTCCCGGTAGGTGTCGGTGTTGGATGCAATATCTGTATGAATGCTACCCAGCAGGAACGGATTTTTAAGCAACAAAGCAGTTCAGTGGAGTACAACTCTGCTGGCCAACATATTTGTCACCCCACTCGAAGGGGAAAGGGCAAGATTTCCAGTGCTGAACTTCTGTTGCTTAGAAGGTGTTGAGATAAGTTTTCTTCTATTTCAGCAGTGCATCAAAGCTACCTAGTTGGCGACACAATTTACCCCACAAGTATATAGCCGCCAAAAACTTTTGTGCCAAAAACTTTTACTACATTTTTACTTTTTTTAATTATTGCACACATGAAGAGATATACATAGCACTGTAGATAGTCATGCCAAGCTAACTACTAATAAATTTAAATTTTTCAACGTACAGGGAAAAAAGTGTAATATATAGGATCTCAGGATATGTAGATCCCACCGCAAGAAAAGCGAGTCAGAGTATCCACATCCATGCTGTATAAGTATCAAAGTTTCATCTTAATAAATTTGATGTCATGACCAAACCCCATACATATCATAAGAAATTAGCTTTTTATCCTTCTTGACATCCAAAACCATCAGCATCTAAGTAAAAGCAACTATCAAAGGCCCGTCAGAGTTGGGACAGGAACCACAAACATGTGAAACAAGAAAATAACTCACCTCTCGACTTGCACGTGTACCGACGTATATGATAACATTCATGTCCGGCAGCCACTTTTTGAATTCTTTAGCCCAATTCGACAAAGTTGATAATGGTACAACAACAAGAAATGGGCCATGAATTTGTTGAGCATTCTGTAAAAATAATGAGTGAAATCTTGCAAAAGGGATACACAGCGACGGCACTGAAAACAAGAAGACTAAACAAGTACCTGTAGAAAACCAAGCATAGAAACTGACTGAACGGTTTTACCGAGACCCATTTCATCTGCTAATATGACATTCGTATCATTTCGCCAACTGCACCATTTATATCGACAGTGATCAGTACAAATCTTCAAGCACATGGATAGCATCAAGCTAATCTATAGTACCTGTTAACAAGAAAGTTCAAGCCCTCTAGCTGATAATCTCGAAGTTTCCCCCCTTCAACCATTCAGGCTGTTCATCAAGCTTCCTCAAACTGGCTGAAGAGGAAGAACATTAACGAGTACAATCTCGCATTAGCATACAGTTATAACAACAAGACGAAGGTAGTTAGAATTCTTCGTATCAAATACAAAGAGGACAAAACTTATAAGGACCAGGAGAAGGAAACAACATAAAGCTCTACACATAAGATACAAGTACAATCTACTGTTTATAATGAATCTTGGTGAAAATCAGACATTGAGCATAAGAAATCGACATCAGATCTTTGCTTAAGCTTCTAAGTTGTCAGCACATGAAGATAAACAAATCTTATGAAAAATCAGATGCGCAACAAACTGCCCAAATCACTCAAATGGCTAAAGAAAGAAACCATTTAAACAAAAAACAGTCTCATTCAGTTAGTTTTTCTGCAATTTAGTGTTAATATATGGGTAAATTGCACTTGAGGTTTACATCGTTTTCCAACTTAAAACCCTCTGGTTTCAATTGCAAAACATAACACCCTGACATTTTAAATTTGTTGCAATTGGACACAATTGTGTCTCCATAAAAAAAAAGCCGTCTGCATATGGGAGAAAAATGTCTTTTCACGACAAACACACTCACACCCCATCCCACCAAAAAGTCGCCGGCCACCCCCACCACAGACTTAACACCCTTGCACAAGCCGCTGCCCCCCCCCCCCCCCCCACACAAAAAAAAAAAAAAACACATTCCCGCAGCCCCCCAATATCTATCCCCAATGATTGATTGAACCACCACGATCCACCAACCCCCCATCACCCACCACCAGTGCCAACATCCCCTGTCAACCACTACCAATGCACAGAGCCTACACACACGCAGACGCAAATGTTGTCAACCACCCCCTTTTCCCCGACCATACACACATGTTGGTCTTACCTCCCGCCGCCCAATCCCCATCCCCAATCAAAAAGCCTTGGTCCCCCACTCCCCATCACCAACCAATAGTGTCCCATCCCCCCAACCATAACCAACATACACACCTTGCAAACAAGACACGGTCTCAGCTACCCCAACCACCCACCCTCGCACCCAACCCCCATCCCCATATTCAAACCACCACAGTTCCCCACCTCCCATCAACCACCACCAACACCCCAGTCCCTCATCAACCACCGCCAGCACACACAAACACACACACACTCACTGCCACCCCCCCCCCTCCCTCCCAATCCCCCATCGCCATTACCAACGCTGAATAAATGGCGAAAACTACCACCGCCATGACCACATCTACACAGAAATCAAGCCATCCCGACGCTCCATCGAATTCGCCACCACTGAAAATCTAAGATTCAAGTGGACGTGTGTGTTTGTGGTGGTTCGGTTCTGAGTCTGCCGAAAGTTTGTGTGTGTTTTTTGGGGGGGGGGGGGGGTTAGTGGGTCATGGCAGAAGTGCCGGCGACTTTCATGGGTTATTTTGCATGTTTGTAGTGAAAAAAACAATTTTGCCCGTCTACATCTTTTCTAATGGGGAGACGATTTTAGGTCCAATTGCAACAACCTAAAAAATGCTAGGATATTAAATGTTGGAATTAAAACCTAGGGTATTAAATGTTGGAATTGAAACCTAGGGTATTGAGTAAGATAACAATTTAAAGCTTAGGGGTTAAGTGCAATTTACCCTTACCATATTACTACTAGTTAACTAAAAAGAACCTAAATGCCACGCCAGCTCTTCATTTCAAAATCTTCGTAATTCTTTCATCTAAAACAGTTATAAGAAGCAAGAGGTGTCAATTCCCACATTTCAAGTCCAAATTCTTCTTTCAAAGTGCCATCAATTCCACGGCAAAGCTGGACATGAGTATATCACTGCACGAAGATGGAAAGCACATGTTTCATAGGTCTCACCACAGTCCAATGACTTGTTGAAAATCGAACTTATTCCTAGTATCCCTCCACATTGAGCACGATAAGAAAATCTGACTTGAACCATGTTTCTCCCTAAAACTCTCATCTCAGTTTCTAACTCGTCCACAGAACGCAATGTCAAAAACTACCCCATCTACAAAAGAATACTTAACGAAGCCCTTTGCAAAGCTAACAACAAGAATCTCCATCAAGAATGTGCACTATTATGACTAAAATTGAAATAAATAATTTTAGATAATTAGCTACGCCGAAGTGTTAAAGACCATTGAAAAGAAAATATCAGGACCTAACTTCTTACTACAAAGAAAAAAACAAAATAAGTCAAAGAAAAGAAAATTTCTATCACCCGACTAATTGAATAATAACCTAAGAAGCCTTTCCTCAGAGTTGAATTGAATTAAACCATGTAGGTGGTCAAAAAATGTATCCCAGATAATAAAATTTCATCCTTCCAAATAGCAGAAGATGCAGGCTTCATAGTTCACAACAAAAACTGCCTCTAGTCGCCAATTACAGAAAAGAAACACACATAGGCATGAACATTCTTCTACTTTATAGAACTCAAGTTTCTCATCCAATGGAAGGAAAGAGATAACAGCAATAGTGAAGCCTATATTTATTGTCCTTCCAAAAGGAAGAAAACTGGTAAATAAGAAGGTCTAAACTCAAAAATTGGACCTTTGCTCTTCCTGCGCTGGAGATCCACCATTTTCCCTTGTACCCCCACTGCAGCCTCACGGGCCTGCAAATAAATGGAGATATCAGGAACATAACAAGCCCAAAACAGCACTATTGCTAAAAGCATGCCCTCGGTGATTTTCAACCATATAGATAACAAAATTTCAAGAAACAACGAAAGCCCAAGGTAACTGAAGTTTGTTTAACAAAGAAGCAAAGCCAGCTCTCTCAATCTTGGAGAAGAAAAGGCAACCATGAGTAAATAAAAAAGGTCCCTCAGCATAGTTGCACATTTGATCTAACAGGAGTGCATAATACTGTGAACGCCCAAATGTATTGCTAATAATACGTCAAGAGAAACATAATCAGCTGTGCATTCCAAACATAGCATTAGTAGCCAGTTCTAGGCATCATTTAGCAACAACTAAAGATAAAGCTTAGAAAAGAAACAAATTGAAAAAGGAAAAGCAACCAAGAAGCAACACAAGTTCCATGTCGGAAAAAGCAGCCAATATGCAACATAAGTTCCAGATCCTGAGAAAGCGGAACATTATAATCTTTTGTTCCTGTCGTATTCGATACTTCTTCTTCCCTTGTTATCTTCTTCTACATACTCTTAGAACAGACCGCACACACGCGAGAGAGATGGGAAGATATCTGTGTGTGTGTTTGTGTATATATAAACTAGTGTAGAGCACATGCGCTACACATGGATATAGTCGAGAGTAATGTTTGATATGATATTATTATCTTTTTTGGATCAAAATAATATAATTCAATAATGTTCTTATTTCTTTTGTGACCTGTTTTAGAATAAATGTATATTTGATGTTCACAATTGTAATCAGTTCAATGTTTGAAAATATTCTTTGTAGGCTTCTGGATTGAAGAAATGTTTGATGGTACTGCTGAAAATAAAACAAATGGAGAAATTTAAAGAATGAATCTACGTCTTTGTTTTTGTAATCTATTAAATTAGTTTGTGATTAAGATTTGTAATTTTCAAGACCAGGTGCTTTGCATTTCATCAATAAGAAATACACAACACACAGTCTTCAACTGCAATAACCGAACATATTTTCAGTTCAAATTGGCACCATAATTAAGCCTTGTTTTTTTTATGCATATCTAACCCTTTTTCGTTTTTTTTTCTGTTTTTGTTTTTCCAACAATCTTTTGTTTCTTAATGGATTTTTCACGTATTTCAGTTTATTTATTTTGCTTTTGTTTTTCAGTTGGTTAATTGTTTGCTAACCTAAAAATGCAAGGGGAAAAAATCACAGTTCTCATTAACCAGTTCAATATCTGATGTTTATTTCATTTTAACCAACTTAAAAAGAGAATAATAAAAGAATTTCTTTGTTCTATTTTTCTCTCTCATCACATTTTTCATTTTCCAATGTATAGAATAGATTCATTACCCAATATTCTTTTAATCACCAAAATCAAAATTTAAAAGGGGATAATAAAGGAAGGGTAAGAATGTAATTGACGTAATTAACAGAGGACATAATCGTCGAAAAATGATTTACAACGTTCATACTTTTATAGGTAGCGTGTATGGGTACACACACACACAAATATATTTTTAGTAACCACACATTTTGTTTCCCACTGTGTAAATGTAGGTGTAGATTAAATTTATAACCTAATGTTCATTAAACGCATTACAAAAAACCTAATTCGGATAGGGTTGTCAATGGAATAACTGACGGAGGGAAAAATCGGAAATGATTACAAAATTAGTAATTAATAATAGCATTTATGAAATGGTAGGATAGTTATTGAAGTGATTAACGAAGCGCAAAAACGGAATAAAATGATTTACAAGATTTATACTTTTATAGGTAGTATAAATATAGATATAGATGTGTGTATATATATATATATATATAGAGAGAGAGAGAGAGAGAGATCAAACTATACTCCATGTGGGTGTCAAACAGAAACAGCTGGAAAGTTCAATGCAAGCACAAACTCATAAAACTATGGTAAACTGTAAAAAGGAAACTATCGAGACTTTTTTTGCATATCCTTCATTGTATAGTTTTGCGTACATTGTAATAAAGAACAAGCTAATTAGAAAAAACGGATGATGCTTAATCATGTGAGAACAAATCATATACACAGCAGTATATCATCTTTACATTGTAAACCTAACATTATTACACTGACTAATTAAGACAACAACATCATGACGCGGAAACTACACATTCTAATGCATCTGCATATAAAAATAGTGTCACAGATAGAATCTTAATACCCATACAGCTCCAGATCTTGTTATGTTTGCCGTATTTACCTTAAGACACGCCTCGCATATCGGTAACATTACTTGAAGATCCATACTAAGCATCACATTCCATCTATGTTACATGGACTCTTTGGTTTGCACGAAGTACCCGTGTCGGACACTCGACACTTGGACATGGGTATGGAATATGTGTCTGACACATCTCATAGGATATGACATTATCAATACTATATATAGTTTTTTGTTTATTAATTAGTTATTGCTTTGACAGGAGACAAGTTGTCAATTAAAACCAAGTGCATCACACATAACACCTTTTTACTTTCGAAATAACTAAAAAGCAATAACAAATATGAATATTTTGCCGTGTCCCCGTGTCTTGCGTTTTCAAAATTAGACGAGTCCAACACCTGGACACGTATCCGATCCGGACACTCGTACCAAGTCCATGTAACATAGCATTCCATACAAAATTGACCACTATGGACAAGAGAGCAATTCCTAGACTAGACATCAAAGAGATTTCAAGATCACTTGTTTCACATCTAAGACAGGAGCAGTTCACCAACGCATGTTGCCACCCCACACTGGCAACTAGGAAATTCAGAACAGAGTTTGGCATCACCCAGACTTTGGCAAAGAAGCAAAGATGGAAAGACTCCTCTGCTGCCAAACTGCCAAATGCGACAACCTTCGGAAATGATCTTGTCTTGAGAGGCTATGCTTTCCAACCAAGCACACAAGTGGTCGGATCTCCAGATATTTTTACAAGCAATCCCATACACATTACACTTTATATTAACTTCAATTAATTTACTACCCAATTAATAATGAAATTTAAATTAACACTGTTTTTTAAACTTTTTTACATTATGGAGCTACGTAAATTTGCAAAGTGAAAACTATAGAATCAACGGCTTCACATGTGAGTTTATATATGTTCTACTATTCAACAAAAAACAGTGATATCCAAAAAGCGTCATCTGCTCTGCATGCTTTCAATTTGAAGTTGCTTAAAGCTAAAAGCAAACACCAAAAGTCAAAACGATGCAGATCAGAAATATTCAAAATAGATTAAAGGTTCCAAAACAAATTATATCTATTTATATTCGACTCTTGAGTTACAAAATTAGCTGATTAGCCAAATTCCTGATGCAAGAGCATAAATAGCATCAAAGATGTCAAAGCAACTTATGAACATAATCGCAGGTAATAATCCAATGATGACTTGAAAACAACACTTAAAGGCTACCTTATATTCGTCGATAGCCTCTTGAGCAAACGCAATATCTAAGTCCTTCTCCCTGAAACGACAAATCAATGCCCATTTTAGGCATCAAGCTTCAGTTCATAACAAAATTTTAGGGGAAGAAAATAACTACAGGTGGCAGAATTTGCGACCGCAGAAAAATCATTATGTTTATATTTAAATACCACGTTGCTTCAGCGTAAGACAGTCCTTGCCACTTGACTAAATACTCAGGCACCACATCACCTGAACCGTCCTTGCTGATTCTGTCAGCGATAATTCTCTCCACCTAAGTAAGTATTTAAAGAGCTGACTATAAATCAAATCGATAGGGACTTAACTAGAGAAGACATAAATGACGACAATAAGCATCAAAAACAAACCTGACTATTTTGCTTGATAAGATCCAAATCCATTTCCTTGCTCACATCATGTACCTCAATCTAATAAATGTGAAGGGACAAGGAAGATGCGCAAAGTAAGATATCTGAGTCATACCCCGTTCAAATGGTGCAATCATGGACTATGTTACATGGACTCGGTACAAGTGTCTGGGACGGACAACTGTCCAAGTGTTGGATCCGTCTAATTTTTGAAACTGAAGACAAGGGGACACACAACAGATTTGTTTCAATTATAAGTTTTTAGTCATTTCTTAGGTAAAATTGTGTTTTCTGTGATGCACATGATTTTCATTAAGACCTTGTACCATCTCCAAGCCAAACGAAATATAAGAGACACTATAAGATGGTGTTTGTAGTACCATATACCATGAGATGTTTTGGACACATCCCATACCCATGTCCAACGGTCAAGTGTCCGACACGGGTACTTCACACATTCTGATGAGTCCATGTAACATAGATCGTGGAACTCCCTCATAAATGGAAATGAGTATAGAAGATTTTCATGGACTAGAACTGGAAGCATTATAACTGTAACTTCTTTATGGAATAATAATAATAATATGGTTAATAAGATTAGAAACCAGCCCAGAAGGTTGACAAAATGGTCTTCTAAAAGAAGTGGTAGATACAAGTGGTAGATACCGAAGTACCTAGCCGGGATCAATGGATATGTCAGCACTGGCCCCAAGTATAAGCAGAGTTAAGTAGACGTGGCTCTCCATCTAATTAGTGTCAAGTCTGTGCTCTCACATAAAAAGTAGCTTTAAAACATGTAGACGCATGTACAAGTCAAGCTGTTACTCACCCCAAATAAAACAGTGATTTAAATTAGAGGCTATAAAAAAATTTATAGTAAAGGTAGCTGATGGTCACCTCCTCACGAGAAACAGCCATCCGATACTTCACATCCTCCATCACTCTTTTTGTGTAATTAAGAACCTTCTTAAAGCCACTAAGCTGCATATCCATCAAGAACATAATTACATGAGGGCACTAAACAGGCAACAATCTTAGTGACTCTAATTTGACAATGACTTCATTTGTCAGCAAAGGTTGAAGCTTACATTTTGTAACTCAGAAAATGATTTCCATTGACAATGCAAATGTGACTGGCCTTTCCATTTAATAAGAAATTCGATCTCCTTCCAATCTAGTTCAGTGTCAAATAAGTGGCTCAACAACAGAGGCTCTGTTGATCTGCCGTTCTTTTTTGCTTCTTCAGCCATGCCCTTTGGTTGATGCCACAGCACCTTTTCAATGTAGTCGCCATCTTCCTCTTCAACTTCCTCCTTTTAGCCAAAAAAGAAAAATACACTGTTTAAAAAATCATGGCTAAAGGAGTTTGAACTTGCTGTAAGGAACAAAGATGGGTATCCCACAACCGCATTTCACCCATATATTCATTTCTAAGAGACATGAGAAAGGCACAGGGTGATGAAGTAGCTAAACGAGAGTATAAGAGGCGGCAAAAAAGATACAAGGACACGAGGAAACAATCATGGACGCACGCCAGGGAGAGAAGTGATATACATGAAAGCAGATTTTAAAAAAAAACCTCATGCCGGGTAAAAGAAATATAAGGACAGACACCAGCCAACAAGAAAGTGCATACAAGCCAAAGTTCTAGGCATCCAAGTCAAACTTAATTATAAAGGACAAGGATGCAACCAAAACACACTCAACAAGCAGGAATTTCCACAGACCAATTAATGCCTGTTGTGCAAGAATAGAAGGGCCACATACAAATGTTTCTGATTCTATAAGCAACACAGACTTCTAATATCTTACCCAGAAACTCGTCTCACGTATGAGAAAGTATCCATTTTTTCACTATTTTCCAGAACAACCAGGAAATTTCATTTGCAGAAGAAGGAAAGGTCTCATAAGCATCATTATAAGGTTCATGGATCTCAAGCATAATAAATAATAAAAAATGCTCTAAGATCAAATTATTTCCAGCCAGAACATTACTAGAATATGGGGTCTGAAAAATGTCCACTTTACCCAAATTTATTCGATAACACTGAACATCAGGTATATTCAAACTCCAGAGTCAAGATAACAGTAAAAAAGGGAAACGACGTATATGCATTTGACAATCCACACCTTCTGGCTCTTTTTTCTCCTTCCTTCATCAAGTTCCTCACTTTCTTCACTTTCAGCATACGATACTTTCCGGACTGAACGGCTTGAAGAGCGAATGTCATTGTTCCTGCTGGAAACATTTGTGGAAGTCGACCGACCACCATTACTTCTATGATGATGAGTGCCTCGCTTCGTCATACTTATGAAATCATCGTCGCTATCATTATCTGAGTCCTTTGCTGATGAATCTTCCTCTTCAACCGATGTTCTACCTCTTCTTCGTCTACTACATGATGCAAACGATTGAAGTTCTCTGGTAGATTTTACAGTACGTCCTCCCTTACCTCGTTGTCTGCCCCGCGGTTTCTTGTTTAAAGAATCATCTTCATCTGAAATATACAGATCCACATCACTATTATCATCTTCAACAAGATCATCACCATCCCAATCTTCATCTTGGTCCTACAAGAAGGAATGAATTTTAGTTTAGTGTTTGAAAGTCAAGCAATCCATATTAATCAGTAACAGTAACAAAACAACATACTACCCCGGACTACTCCCCAGGAAAATACGGGGAAAAAAATTAACAAAAGAGGAAAAACAGATAACAAAAACAAAAGAGGTGTGTGGCGAGGAGGAGGAAGCAACATCTGCTATCATTAAGAAGTAAGCCCCTCAGAAGAAGCATTTTGGTAAAACAATAAAACAGACAAATAAAAGACACGAAAATTGTAGGAGACCGACTTCTAATCAAAGTTAAGAAGACGATAGAGTTAATGACAAAGAAAAACATGTTATCCTGCCAAACAGTTAGCAGGACCTCGAGCTACAGCCATCAAAAAGCATGGACGTCCAAATTGTTCGCACTAGAAAAGGCCATGCTCCGAACGTAAGGAACAACCTCATCTTGTGTTTGGTGGGTTGGGAGGGGGGGCGGGGGGGGGGGTCTATTTCCACACCCGCATATCCTTGTCCTCACCCCATGTTACCGCTAAAAGTTGATATGACATTGCTGATGCACTTTTTAGCGACCAATTAGTATGGAAAAGCATAGTAGGTTGTGTAAAAAGACTAGTAGCTTTTTTCTGCAATGCGGCTTTCAGCTTTTTGCACAGACATTTACCTACAGTCATACATGAAAGGGAAAATGAGAAGCTAACTGCAACTCAAATGCCCTTGAGCAGGTCAAAATCTATTCTTAACTTCTTTATTGATAACTAAAATTTCTACTTCTTTAATTAGCAAACTTTTTCAAGAAAATTGTGAAACTTCCAACTGATAATGGCTAGGATGAGTGAGGTTAGACTTTATGGTCAAAAGCTATCCCTCTTCTTCTTTAATTCTAACTACATTACGTAGTAGCAATCCTATCATACAAGATTTAGTGTCAATGAACTTTGTAAGGATTTCAAAAATGCAGATATATTTAGGTTCCATTTTATAGTGGCTTGCATGACTATACTTCTTTTCATTCGATTTTTACAAATGAGTATTGAGAGGCTATAACAACATCTTCTCCCTCAGTGAGCTGGAATCATGCAGGTTACTTTGTCTAGTCATGGGACAAGGACATTACCTGAAAGTTTCATGTTGTCTCTTACTTTGAACGGTTTGACATAAAAAAATGGTGATAGTTCTCACTCAGCATAGCCAAGACATGTTTGGGGACACTATTCTCAAAAAAACGACTATCTCAAATTCGAGGCTAGTTCCCTAAGGCCAAGTTCAGTGGGTAGCTTAAAAACTTTTCCCCTTCCATCACGGCGCTATTTAAGTTAATCTAAAGGCGTCCATTTTAAATGCCCCTCCAACAAGACAACATTAACCCTTTCCATTCTTCATTCTACGTGTCCTACGCACCCAAAACCCAGGCAAGTTATAAGTTACTTAAAAATTCATATTGTTTGCTCCATATATTGCCAAGTAAACTACACAAAATGCAATGTGAAGGCGTCCTAATACTGGATACCAAAGTATGCACTTGTACTGCCTAACATCATACAAGTGAGCGTGTAAAATCCTCATTAGATGAGATTTACATCCTAATAATCATGCATTTAATGCAAGTTGTGTCAGGTGTGATGCATCCTCAACCACAATGCCACAAGGCAACCACTCTGAAAACAACAATATAATCAAAAATTTCAAGACCATTGCCAGAATAATCAACAGCACCCACTTTGTCATCTTCCTCCGTCTTATTTATACACTCAATAAATACCAGCTTTATCCCAGGACATCCACCGGAGCAGAGGTGGAAGCAAGTGATATTTGCCTGATTAATTAGCAGAAAGGCATATCTGCTAATATCAAGTAAGGTCTTCCCTGTTGGAAAGTTTTGACTTCATAAACCTCCAAATGATGACCAAGGGCCTCCTTTTCAAGCAAAGCTAGTAAAGAAAAACAAGCTCCCCAACTGGAATCTCAAAGTGGGAGAAATAATTGTGAAAGAAGCACGAGAGAGAGAGAGAGAGAGAGTATACATGTATGACAGACTTATTAGTAAGCCAGAGCACCTTCAAGGTATGGTGTGATTCTTGACACCCTTAACTTATCCCAACAATAGTTGGTGAAATTTTAAAGAGCTTCACATGACGTAGTCTATATTCTCACTAGGCCAATTTTTGCATCACGTCTCCACTGAACGATAACTAACTTATTCAAACTGATGCTTGTAATCCTTAATTTACTTTTTATAAGCACCGTGTGTCCCACCACTAGTCACTCTAATAAGCAGGGCTAAAATAAAGGGTAGCATGCTATACGTACATACTATCTAAAGAGGAAACATTTAAGTACACTATGTCAATTCTTCCAAAACACTGAACCAATAGAAGAAAATGAACAAACAGTATGGTTACAATAATGCTATCATAATGACCTTCGTCCCCTGACCGTCATTTGTGGTGCCATAACCAGGATCAAAATCAGCATCATCAGGATCATCTTCTGCAGGCAATATGAGAGTAGACAGTTAATCCCAGAGATAAACAGACGACATATGTAAACAAAAACCTGATTATGTACATATTTCCTCGTAATGATTGTCGAACCAATCAACATACAATCTCAAAAATCTGAAGAATGGAATTACCATCTTCCCCATCATCATCATCCTCATAGTCAGCATCATTATCACCATATTCAACACCATTTGAAGCTTTTGAATTTTTATACACGTTGGCAGGCCGCGACTGTGGCTTTGCATCATAGCGAACAGAAGTGTTCAACCCTCCGGGATGCAACGAGTCATTCTGCTCATCTCCATCCTGCTCATAATAATCATCAGACAGCATTTCATCCGGAGGAACCTTATTCACTTCTCTCTGCCCGACATCCTCTTCCGACTGTGACCTAACCTCCCTACCATCTGACACATCATCGTCGTATATTTCTTCATTCTTATTACCAGAAGTACTTTCAGATTCCTCCCCAGATTCTGACCCACAACGGGACCGCATGGGTTGACAATCCTTCCAAAAAGTCGAACCCCACCTTCCCGCCGGAGCCGTTTTATTCTTTGACATCTGCAAGTTCGAAGACCTAACTTCATTTACAACTGCCTCATCTCCCAACCTACTGCCCCTACTGACACCTTGTTCGCCATCATCCATCTTCATTAAATCTACATCCTCATTTCCTATACTTTGCCTCTGGCCTTTCTCGTCCAAAACACTATGTGCAACTGTCTCGTTTGAGTAGTTCCTGAAAAATGCCATTATCTCTTACATAAAAACTTGCTTCAATCTCCTTACCAGAGGATAACACAAAGCCCTTCAAACGGAAAGCTGTACACAGCCAGATAATGAGAAGTGTTATGCCCTAACAAACATAAACTAGAACTTAAAAAAAGAGAGCAGGAGAACAATTCTTGGCAGTTTGAGTAGTCTTTAATCACATACAAATCACTATATAACAGTTCAAAATTCAGCTAAAGACTCCAAACGGCATTCCAAACAAAACCAGACCGAATGTAAGACGCTCAGCACGTTATAGACACGTATAATGATTTGACGGTGACAAAACCCGGTCCAGATAACCAAAAGCACGTATAAACACGCCAGAAACGTATCGGGCTGACAGTAGCAGCATGGATCCGCCACTGACGGACAGAATCAAGCGGTTATTGGTTCAAAAAACACCGAAAATCTTCATTCAAAACCCTAAAGCGCGCAAAAACCCTGAATCCAAGACCAGGAACCCTAGTTTCGACATGTACACTTTCGACGCGAACAAATCGAAGGAAAACGCATGGAAGAAGTGGTCCAATCTTGTTAAAAAAACAAAAGAAACCTCACCTTTACACGGATGAGGAATTAGGTCACGTGTCAAAGAGGAGGTGCTTAGGTTAACAAGCGTGCGCACGCCGGAAAAAACGGCGTCGCCGGGAACTGAAACGCCGGGGCCAGAAAAAACGAATTAAAAATAATTTTGCTTGTCGTGTCGAGTTTTGTGTAGGAGGAGTAGATGCTAATCGGCGCCGGAGAGTGCAAGGATAAAGGATCGATTAAACGGCAGACTGGATTTACCGGTCGATGATGTCCAGAGAGAGAGAATTATTACAGAGTAGAGATGGAAAAATGAGGAGAGAGAAAGAGGAGGTTATCTGAGGGGAAGGGGAAAAGAAAAAATACTGGGAGCAGAGTAGTATGATGACTTTTCAGATTTACCCGACCCGATGCCTTTTTTTTATTTATTTATTTTATTTTCTTTGGTCTGGGGAGAGAGACGTGTCCCGTAATAATATTTTAGGGGTTCCTTCTAATGTTTTGAGCTTTGCTGTTCGTGCGTTTTTCACACTTATGGGACAGTTACTTAATAGCCAGAGAGAAATGGCCGTGTGGCATGTGAGTCGATACAATTTTATTTCAAATTCTCTCCGACCCAACACACCTGGATAGCGTTTGGTAATATTTAAGTTTTTAATTTTTTATTCGGTTTTAAAAATTAAAAAAATATTAATGTTTAGTTCATAGTTTCCTTTTTTTTCCCTCAGTTTTATAATCCAATTTTCTAGTTTGGATTGTTTTTGAGAACTCCATTTTGGAGTTTTTGATTTTCACTTTTGGTTTTTTATTTCTGAAAAGATCAAGCTTCACCGGAAACAACTTAGAACCCACTTTTTTGTTTTTCAATTCATCACTCCCACTAGCTACCCCCCATCCCCAACAACCACCACAGGACAAAGATGTCGCCACCGCACCGCCGCCACCGGCCACCGTCCACCGTCGACAACCCTGAAATCGAGACCAGGGCCACCACCCTACCGCTGTCGCCACACAATGCATATCTCCTCCATCCAATGCAGATTTGCCCCCACCCCAACTCCAATGTCGCCAGGGTGGACTTCGTCGGAGCCACTGGAAGAGCAAGCACCGGCAGGCACAATCATGTCGATGCGGAGCCGATCGACATAGCAGCAGAGGAAAAAGATGAAGATGACAATGGCGGCTTGAAGAGCGGCTAGAGGTAGAGTGAGTAGAGGTGGTGAAAGCCGCCAAGGCGTGGACCATGAAGCTGCTGGATGCCGCACCTGATGTTGGCGGGGTGGTGGCGGTGGATGATGGTTGGTGGCGACTGGCTAGCATGGCGAAGTGTTGATGGCACTGGGTGATGGTTGGTGGCGACTTAGGAAGGGGAATAGGGATGTATCAGCTAAGAAAAAAAAGGAAAGAAGAAAAAAGAAAAGAGAAAATAAAAAAGGTGAAAACTGCAAATGATCTATCAAACGCCATGAGTTTTTGTCAAAAATAAAATTTCGCAACTAGTTTTTGTTTTTTAAAAAATTAAAAACTATAGCTTTGTCAAACAGACCCTTAATTACTAGCTAAAATTTTGTACTATGCACAGGAACGATTTTAGCTAATTACAAAGTGGGTGAAGGAATATCGTGGGATTGGATTGTTAAAAGTCCAATGGAAGTTTTTTTTTATGATCAATCAAAATTTAACACCTATTAAGCTTGATTGTAAGAATTCAAGAAAGTAGAATTAGAATTTTGAAAGGCACGAAAGATACCAACCATATATATATATATATATATATATATATATATATATATATATATATATATATATATATATGATTAGCGTTAATTACACATGTTCTTGAATTTAGGGTGAAATTATGCAAATCTTATCTATGTATAAATGGAATACCCTTTTTGGTGTAATACCCATTTTGGTATTAGATAACAATTCACTCAGAATGTTGACACTTGGCATCAAAAGATTTATTTATTTTTTAATTTACGTCAAAAGATAATATTTAAATACTAAACAACTATATGAGTGGTCATGTTTGGTTCTCAAAATTTTGAAAAATGTAGTTAAAATACATCTAAAAAATCATGTTTTTTATTATTTTTTCATGATATCAAGCATGATAGAAAAATATCATATTTTAACTTTATCTTTGCACTCATTTTTTGAATGTGACAATAAAAACTTATAGGTGATATTTAATTTTTTTTAACAATATCCATATCGTTACTTTATTTTTGCACAATAATAATATTGAAATACACAATGCTTGAACAAATAGTGTTCATTAGTTTGAACAAATATAATTTATGTCCGTAGACCGTGCGAAATATTGAAATACACAATGCTATGGATGAAATGACCAAAATGCTCATCACTTAAGAATGTAATTCTTCAAATATCATTCCCACCACCACCGTCGCAAACGGTGGCAACAATCTGGGGATTCCATCAAGAGGAAACTGTAGGCACTTGGGGTAGAAGTGGTGTAAAAGAGACCGAGACAGGTCACCCACCCCACCGTTGACCACCCTCATCACTAGGTCACTCACCCACCCAGACTTACGCGCGTATACTCACCTCTAACGCGAACCACTGCCGCGACGGCCTCCGCGAGCCAAAGCCTTGAAAAGCCACCACAAGCCTTTACCGTGACACTCCGTTGCGAGCCACTGTCACGACCCCATCGCACCACCATCACACCTCAACACCACCAGTTTACCACTATCCCAACACCACCTACCATAACGACCCCTTTTCGCAATCTACCTCCTCAAGCCACCGCCACAACCCACTGTCACAACCCATATATACCGATTGCAACCCAATTAAACAAGCATTCCTCCACCATCTTAGAATTAGGAAAACAAAAAGGGAAACAGGGTCTAAAGTTGTACAAAAGGGGAAAACAACGGCCATTGCAGAGTAGTACATCTTAAAACCCATATTCCTGCTCATCTATCTCTTTAATGCACTTTTGTTTCTAAAAAACTTGATCGCTAAATACCTAAGTGAAGAGGTTACTCCTAACCCCAAATCCACCCTATTAATCAAATATGTTTGTGTTACTGTCGGGGATGTTTGCGGAGGTGGAGGCGGCCGGACGAGGTGGGACGACGTGGAGAAAATGTTCACTAGCGCTGGGGTGAGGATGGTAGGGCTGAGCTAGTTTGCCGACTTTCAGGTTGAGTGCTTGCCGAGGAAGGTGCGAAGGCGGGGTGCAGGAGATTCAACCCTAATTTGGAAGATGAGGACTTTTAAATGTTTATATGATATTTACTTTGCATATAAAAGATGAGGGCAGTATTGACATTTAAAAATATGTATTGATGACACGAACAAACAGTATATTTTTTAACGGATTAATGAAGAAAGGACAAGGCTATTACCTTTCTAAAACTTAGTCTCGTTTACTGTAATTTTACCTTAATCTCAGGGTTAAGGGTGTAATTAACCCTAATTATAAAATGGGTTTACATGGGTTGAATCAAGGATAAAGTTTTGGTTACCACAAAGTCTAAGGGCAAAGAAAAACTGTGGGTCCACCAAGCATAGAGAATGAAGAGTGTGACGGTACCTCTTTGACAGCAGGAGGGATCATGATACAAGAGCCTATGGTGCTAGGCTTTTACCTCTGAATCCGATCCGAGGATGAAGCATGGGAGAGTGATCACGAGTTGGATGCTTCAGACTTCATAGATGTTGAGCTTAGCTCAAAGAGGTCAAGGAGTGGATATTAAGGGATTAGCTTTAGAGACTAGTTAAACCAAAATTCTATCGCATTATACAAATGTAGTAGTAAACAGTAGAAATATAAATTAGTTTTTTTGTCATGTATGAACACATGTAGCACAAAAAGGAGAAGGGATGAACATTGTAGAAAAATTGCTTGAGAAACAGGTACAAGGAGTGAATTTAAACAAACAAACCCCGTCAAAAATCACACAAAATTGAAAGCTGGCCAGTCAAAGGGTACACCTATTAAAATTTTTATTTTTATGCGAAACAGACCAGTTAATCAGAGTAAGACCATTTTTACAGCAAATTTCAGAACCACACCGGCCAGAAAGATTTTTTTTTGCAGAAAGTTTCAAAACCAAACCTGTCTGTTAATCAGTAGATTCCTTTCTTGCAAGCAAATTTTAACAAAACTGGGTGGTTTTAAGTAAAACGGTCGGTTTCCCCGAATAATTCATAGTTCTAAACCCTATATGATTTAGGGTTTTCTTTCTTCTCTTGGTAACACGAACATACCCGTTATACCATTGGGAGTTTGACTTTCAATAGTAAAACCCAATGGCCGACAACGCAGGTATTCTTACAGCTTTAGAGATTTAGTTCCAATCTTTTGCCACTCTTTTAAGGTAGACCTTGTTCATCTTGATGGTCGATTTTGCTTGAAAATCATTATGAGTCTACGCACTGTTATCATTCACAATGATATTCTCTGAAGGGCATGCAAATTCTGAGACCCACGAGATCACTTTTTTGATTTAGTCTTGATGAACTTTGTCCTACACGTGAAATTTTTTTGATCTGATTGATCTTCCTAATGAGCTACCCACTATGGTACCTGTTATCCAAGATGGATATCAGACGTCTTTCATGTGCTTCCTAGAGGTCATACTGGAGCGGGCGAAGTCTTTTGTTGAGGGTAGCACATCCTTTTTCCCTCCATCATGGAATACTTTTCTAATAACCGGATGAACATGATAGCAGTATGCTAGAGGAAGAGTAGCAGCTTTAGTTTTTTGTCTCATGGCTAACAATCTTACCAATGTAGGTATTGGGTTTGCCCATGTAAGGTTAGCCGATCTCTTGTCTCAAGTATCCCTTCAAGGAAAAAATTTAGCTCATATAGTGGTTGCCGAGACTATAAATGCCATCTCTAATTTCATCGGGACTCTAGTGTTGAATTCTAGATAGTTCTTGACTTCTATTATGTGGCTTGCAGATCTCATGCGCCTGATGGCTGAACAGAATAATGTGATGTATCATGCACATTCCTTCATATCTCAACCTTTGCTTTTGAGGGGCATTCGGGGGTCGACGCTTGGACCCTGATATTCATTTGTTAAAGAGTCTAAAGACATCTACAGGTATTGCAACTAGGTGAGAAACCATGGACCCATTTAGCGAACTCCTGGATATCACATTGTGTGTTTCATTGGTTTGCGCTCTTCGTCTTTTTCGTTTACTTGTTGATTTTTTCGCCAGTTCGATTACAAGCAAATTGTCCCTGCATCTTATAGTAACTTCTTCAATTTGGGTGAGGTTAACCCATTTATGATTCAAACAATCTCTCAGGGATAGGAGACCCATCACAACTGATATTGTTCCATTGATGCTGAGGTGAGTTGCAATGGCATAGCCCCTGATCCACCCTTATTATTAGATTCTTATATTGATTGCCCATGGTCCAATATCCATAAAGTTATTCTTGCCAACGAGAGTAAACTGCAAGCTAGCAAGGAGGTCAAGTCTCTTGAGAAGGCTAGAGAGCTAACCAATATGCAAGAAGGTTTAGGGTCAAAGTTATATGACCCTTCTAAAACACCCTAAATTTTTGTTTGATGTTTCCATCACCCTCAGGTAGAGGAAGAGACCGAAGTCATTTGGATTCGATGGTCTTGGATAGGTTCTCGAATATTCGAGGAAAGATGTGACATTGACTGTAACAACACGATTAGGAAGTTAGCCTATGATGGACTCAGAATGATCAACTTGTAATCCCACTTGCTATTAAGAGTGATCTATTGAGGGTGATAAACAAAGGGACTGGACTAATGCATAAGTTAAAACTGAGGCGGAGGATGGAACATAAGCTTTTCTTGAAGGTATGTTTGACCGGATAGGAATAAAGGGGTAAGGCTATATGGATTGAGGATGACTCCATGACTACGTAGGGAGTTCAGAGAGGAAGGGCTTTCAGCACTATAGCGGCTGAATTCTGGAAAAAATGACAAAAGAAAGTTTAGCTCAACTGTTTCCTTGGGAATGGATGGTCATTCGCTATCCGGGAAGAAAAAGGAATTTCTAATAATATAATGATAGATAGAATACTCATTCCATTACCTATAGGACTTAGAAGTTTTTCTTTCTCCTCTTACAGGGTTTTCAACCTAGTGGACTTTTATTTTATTTTTTTGTCGAGAATGTAATTAAGGTCGAAGCCAGTGAGATAAAAATCTTATATAAGAATTTGACCACGCCCGGTGTATCTTTACAGGTTGCCTTCGTACTTTAATCTAATGTGTTACGTCAAAATGTACATGCTAACTAGTGTTCTTAAAGAGGATCGAGTTATTTCGTAGTTCACTCTTGTTTTGAGCATGATATTTCTTTGGTCGATCTAATTTGATATGTTGTGATAGCTCAATTCCATCTAAGTCAACCAAATAGACTACACTTCCCATCATAATTTGCTTGAGCATATAAGGTCCTACCCAATTAGGCTCGAATTTCCCTTAAGATTTTCATATTTGCCCGACATTCTCTTTCAACAACAAAACTCCTTCTTTTAAGCCACGTTCTTTCACCTACATAATGAATGTTTGAGCATTTTTTCTCTGATAGCATTGGATGTGGTAGAGATCTTTCAATCGTCTTTTGTTCTCCAATGCCAATTCTTCAAAATTATTTGAATCAAATCTTCTTCAACTGTCTGATTTTCAAGAAGGACTCGAAGAGAAGCTACTTCTAATTCTACTGCAAGACTCTTCCACATTGTAAACTAACAAGTAGGGTGTAGCCATGGTGAATGTCTGAACAAATGTCATACAGCCCTGAAAGACATATTGAAGTTTGTCTGGTCAACTGCGAAAGGAATTTGTTATTCTACTTAAGATATTCCTTGTTAGCGGCTTCTACTGCCCCATTGGTTTGTAGGCGATAAGAAAACGGTCAGTGTTGGCTTACACCGCACTCTTCAACCATATCTGACACTTCTGCCTCGAAATGAAGTCCATCATCAGAGATGAACTCGCGAGGAACATTATAGCGGCAAATGATATTCGTTCTGATATATTAGGCCATTATTTTGGCATTCAAAACGTGTATCAAGCAGCTTCTACCCATTTTGTGAAATAGTCAATAGCCACGTGTATGAACTCATATATTCCTCGTGTTGAGAAAGGCTAAGGCTAAGGCGATGGCATATCATATAAATCTCGAGGGGGAGGATGTTGTAAATTGGCATATAACTAACATTTATGGCATTTACGTACATGATCTATGCAATCACACTCTATGGAACTCCAACAGTATCCATGATAAAGGATTTTTTTTACTTGCATTTGGTAGTTCATATAGGGTCTACATTCGCCTGATGTATATTTTTCATGATTTGGTGACCTTCTTTTTCAATAATACATAACAATTGTTCCTAGTCATAACGCCTCTTGTACAGGTTATGATCACACATGGTGAACTGTGCTGCCCATTTCTGTAAAGACACCAGGTCTTTTTGGGGACGCAATTTTATCCATCTCAGATAAAATTGCATACATCCATGTACCATGGTTCTTTAACCTCGGGTTCCTTATTAGTTTAATCATTAAACAATAGGCCGGCGTTACTTGCGAGGCCTTTCACCTATCTTCTTTTACCAAAGACATTTTCTTAGGGGCATTTACCTTTATAAGTTCAGAGAAAACAATGACTGATGCTCAGTGAAAATTCAAAAGGAGTTGAATATGTCTTGGTTCAACACCATTATACGACAGTTTTCCTCTGAGGGATGTTACTACCAACACCAATCGACCAACAACAAACCACCAGCGCCACCACAATTGCTCCCTTTTGATATGAGATGGTGGTAAAGTGATTTTCAACAACCTAGTTGATGTACAATACATATATAAGGGTTTCTAATGCCTATGTTTCAGCCTCTAGAAAGGGTGGGAATGTGGGTTTGAAAGTGATAGCAATGGGCATGCTTAATGTCCAAACAACATGTCAGGATGAGCTTTCTATCGTTGAATCTGCCACCATCGATGGATCCAAAAAAATTGCTATTTCCTTAGCCTTAATCAATGATGGGAAAGAGAGAAAGAAGGTTTCAGTTCCTTGCACTAATACTAGTTGTAAGTGCTTTGCCTTTTAAAGAAATGTTTCATAATGCTAAATTGGCAATTGCTCGGTTGGTGGCATGAAACTGCCATTTAATTAAGCTAATTCTAAGCATTATCACACCCACACCCTATTTTCACGAGTTAAGGGGAAATCAATTTGAGCTGCGTTGTAAGAGTTGTTACCAACTGTCTTCCTGGAACTGGATTAGAGTGGGTGTTCAATTTTATGATTGATGGTCCACTCAAAGGCAAGAGCTCATGATAGACTTTCTAGTTTATCGTTTAAGGTACTATTTTTAAGAAGTCCATTGATGCATCAACCTTTATTAAGGATGATGCTATATTATACACTCTTTTTAATGCAATTATTCATGTGACGACTTGCATCTAGTTCTTGAGTTGCTATCCAACTTTTAGAGTTAATTTAAATAATTAGCACATAAAACATGAAAACCCTAAATTAATTCTAGATCAACAATCAAGCCATCTAAGTTGAGTCACCCTGGGTTCAGATGGGGGGACTAATGAGGTGGTGTTAAGCACCTTTACATACCTTAAATAGGTCTCTAGTTATTTTATTGATTTTGATGTTTTTTTATAGAAAGCAAGAACAAACCTTAATTCACTTAATTATTGGTTTGAACTCAACACTTGAGCTAAGTGGCCTATGTACTCAATTTGACTAATCGAGATCAGAACCTTGTAGTTTCGGACCTAGGGGAGGCGACCGGAACTCTGGTCTATGGTTTTCAACTTATACAACTAAATTTTGCAATTTGTTTACTAGGATAAAATTAGTTTTTTGTTACAAGGAACAAAATATAATCGCGGGGAGGGCACTAACTTTAACAGAAAAAAGTAAATTAGAAATTATAATCTGGATTGACTGGTTGCTGTTGGTTTCGATGTATAGGATCAAGGAATAAGTGTATGAGTCTGTTTACGAGGGAGGGGATCACAATATTATAACTCAGAAAAGCCTCAATGCATAAAAATAGCCTCCAGTGGATTTTCCATGTTTCAGGGGACACTTGAGAGTTGCATAGAGGCCTGAGGGCTTAGAGCTAAGATGCACAAAAAGATTAGGATGCAACCTTACCCGCCACCAGAAAAAATATTAAAGGACAAGGATATCCTCTGCCTGTTGGTATACTTTAACTGCCAAGTTGTACAAGACGGTAAAAAAAGTGTAGTCGGTTCACTTGTACTTGCAAATTTACTTTAAAGCCTTTTTCTAGAAGGAAAAGCCTACCTGCCACAAAAATGCAGATATATTAAATGAAAAGGGGCGCAGAATCCAATCTAAGATAAACAAACTTAATTGACTCTGACCTGGGTCAAGCCCAACATAAAGCCAAAAAAAATAAGCTAACTAAATTGGATTTGGACTAGACTGAATTGGACCAAACCATACTATAACATAGAAATAAAGTCTTCAAAATGGGTACATACAGAGTCCCTCGGTGAGGAAGCTTACATTTGAGCAAATATCATAAGAAATAACACATTTTTGTACAAAGAATATAGAAAAGGCCACTAAAAGACTAAAGCGAAGAATCACAAAAAGAGAGGTCGGACCTTCGTAAGGTTCCTATATATCTCTGGAAGAGGAATGAGACAAAAGTATTTCAAAGAACCAACAACTAAAAAATGAAAATTAAAAGAGATAAGAGGTACTCAACTACTGTCGAGCACCTGGAAACGTTACTCGAAAATGGAGTCGACAAAGCGTGGAGCGGTTGGTCGTCGAGCAAAATAAAAACTAGTCTAAAAATAAAATCTATATTATGCCAGAGCCAACAACCCGTGGAAGGGGTTGGTCATCAGACTAAAGGCGTATTCCTAAAAGCTAAAGTTAACAATAAATAAAAGCAATTGGTTGCCAGCAAAAGGGGGCACCCCTAAAAGCTTAAGCCAACAACGCGTGGAAGCGGTTGGTAATCCAGTGATACTAAATACATGTCTAAGAACCATAGCCAGTAATATGCGGGAGCGACTAGTCTCTTAATAGAAGATAGCGAACCTTAAAGCCATAGCCAACAACGCGTGGAAGTGATTGGTCACTTTGGAACACCTGAAAATCATATCAAAGAGCCGGAGCTAACAACGGATAGAAGAGGTTAGTGTCTTAGACGCAAGAAAAGGAGCATGTTTAAAAGCTGAAGCCAACAATGCGTGGAAGCAGTTCGTCGTTATAGCGAACCGCCAAAAATCCCCTAAAGGATTTTAGGAGTTGCCATCTTATTTAATTAAAAATAAAAAAATCCTAAAAAATGACTCTAAAAATGTTCAAAGGACTACTAATCTATAAAAAACAAAGCAATGGGTTCTGGGGCTAAGTTATACAATGACAAGGTATCAGGTACTCGTCATACCATTTCGGTCTCTACTTCATTTCTATTGATTTTTGACATTTTTGACACATAAATATGCATAAAATAAACTCTAAATTTATTTATATATTATTGATTTGAACTCGACATTAGGGGTCGAATAGCCTATGTATCCGGTCGGACAAATCAGAATCAAAATCATTGTAGTTCGACTCTGATCCTACGAGTGGCGACTATACTTCAGTCTTATACTCGAACTAGGATATGAGAATAATAATTTTTTTTATAATTTTTGTAGAAATGAAATGTGCTCGCAAGAATGGGAAACAATTCTAGACTAGTAAACTAGACTAGAAAAACTATAAAATATACCTAGCGAGCTTGCTTGTTTAGAGGACTCGGGAACGCTATGCTAAGGATCTTACCCTAATTCGGTAATTATCTCTGATTTTACAGATAGGATGTACCAAATTTGGCAATTATCTTCATATTTCACATAAATCCATGATTTAATCACTTGCATCAAGGATATATCACAAATAATTCGTTAAATCTTCTAGACAAATCACAATCTAAACATGTGAACTGGACTGACATAGTTAGACTGGACTAAGCCCAATTACTGATTGGACAACAGGACTGTTGAACTGGACTGCTAAACTAGACAATGAGAATACAATGGACCAAATTAAATTAATTAAATCATATTATCATGCCTAACACTTAATAATAAACTCTAATTAATAATGAACCCAAAATTTATCTAATACATAATGACTATGAAAATTGGGTGTCTATAGAGCCTCTTGATGAAGAGCTTACTTGGAGGCAAACACCATCGAGAAACGACACATTTTTGTAATGAAATACGAAAAAGACCACAACACTCTAAACAAACTCGCGGACCATAACATAGATATGAGGTCGGACCTTTACAAGGCTTCCTATGTATCCTTATAGGAGAAATCAGAACAACGTAGTTCATAAAGAACATGAATATTGTTTGAAGCTGGAGCCAATAGTAACAACGATCGGTCATCGAACAATGTTACAAGGGAAAGTGAAATGAAACCTTTTCTGGAACCGGAGTCAATAGTAACAACGATTAGTCACAGATAAGGGGTGCATCCTTAGAAGTCGGAGCCAACAATAGCAGAAATTAGTCATCTGAGGATACTGAGAAGTCATGCCTAAGAGTCGGAGTCAAAGGTAACAATGGCTAGTCACTTAAACATAAAAGCACACCTAGAAGCCAGAGACAATGGTAAAACCAATTGGTCATCTAGATGCACTAAAGGCTTATGACTAAGAGCTAGAGCCAACAATAATGACGATTGGTCACTTAGCCATAAGGACATACCCCTAGAAGCCAGAGCCAATAGTAACAATGATTCATTATCTAGGAATATATGAATGAAATTTTCTCTATTTTCGAGGACACTAAATCTATTTGAATGGTCGACAAACAAAAGCCATACTAGATGCCTGAGCCACCAAATCGATTTAAATGGTTGTCTAGATATGTCAAAGAAATAATAACACTGCCCATTGCCCGAGTCACTAAAATGACTTAAACGAATATCTGGGTATACATAAAAGGAAATCTTACCTATTTGCCAAAGCCACCAAATCGATTTGAATGGTTGACAGACAAGATGATGGTATTGCTAGATGCTAGAGCCAGCAAATCCATTCCAGTGGTCGTTTAGCAATACAAGAATAACTTTAGCCGTTGCTAGAGCCACCACATTGATTTTAGTGGTCGACAGACAACATGGAGGCTTGACTAAGACCTCGAGCTAAGAACGCGTCCAAATGGTTGGTCGCTTAGTCACAACTGGACTTATGTCCAGAGCAAGAGCCAACAACACCTCAAGTGGTTGGTCCCTTAGATATAAGGAAACTTTGAAATATCACTAAAAAATGGAGGCAAAAATGTGCAACAACAGCTGGTTGTTGAGTGCCAAACGTATGAATTCACTTGATATAAAGAAAGTGTTACTTCTAGCAACAAAACATAGGATGTTGCACTTGCCATGCATGGTACAACACGCTGAATTAAATAACAAATTCGAGTAATCGGATCCGTACAATCTAAGGACAGGAGAGCAAGCATGCATAATCAAGCATGCAAGCACACAAATACCGGATAAAAACGCTTGAGGCGAATAAGCTGGGTATCATGCAAAACATACAAGCAGGCAAGATATAAACTATGAAAAGAGGGATTACACAAGCACCCAAGACACTCAAGCACAGAAGGGCATGCGAAATGAATTTCAAACAAGCATCAATAACAATATTTTTTTTATATGTCGAAAACCATCCAACTAAAGTCTTGAAAACCAACCCGTTAGCCAGAGAATTTGACAGATTTAAACGAAAAAACCTGCCCGAGTTTCAATCACAATCCAATCACTCACTCACTCACTCACTCTCTCTCTCTCTACACACACACACACACACACACAGAGGACTTCTCTCTCTTAAATCTTACTCCAATTATGTTTCCCCTCTATAATTCATAAGATATCTCTTTATTCTTCTCTAATTTATCTTATAGGGATGGAGTTTTAACGTACTAGGAGAGGACATGGTGGTGGGACTCAAATTGAGCGTGTTTCGCAATCCTAACACCGAATTAAGATGTGCACATAAGCCATTAGTTTTGTGCCCACAAGATATGTTTTCTACCGATTGTCTTTCAATTACACACACTATTTCTCGCTTGTTTCACACACGAGGCACTCTCATTCGAAATAGGGTTCACAACTACTTTCTTTCTTATTTTTCATGTATCCCATGCATAAACTAGAATACCTAGTTCTTCTTTTTTCTGTGCAGCCCCTCCCCTCAAATATCCGTTGTAGGGGCTCCCGAATCTGGTATGAGAATGGTAGGGGAAGATACCAGTTACAGTGGAGAATAGGATCGCCAAAACCGGCTTTGACCTATTTTTGAATGAGTTACATGCTTTTACTTGGAATAAAAAAAACATCTTTTATGCTTGGCGGAGCATTAGTGGGATTTTACTACTGTTCGGAAAGGCCACACTTACACCGTATGACTTCACAAATATCACGAGTATTCAACGCTGGAGGAGGCCTATCCCGCAGGTCCTTGATCTAGACAAGGAACATGAGCTCGTAGTCCAGTTGCTTAGATTTAAGCCTCTTACAAAAAGGGCAATTTTTTTGGTACCCTCCATTCTCATTATGACGGTATGACCCTGGAGCACACCGACGAGGAGTCCATTGATCGATGTGTGTAGGGTTCCTCTTGTAAGTCTTGGGGGAGTTGTTGTTCAATAACGGGGAAGACTTAGTGCAGGACTAGTGCCTGAGAGCTTTAGAGGAGATCAGGGAGATTTGGGAGTACGAATATGGTACTTCCGCCATGGCCCATTTGTACCATTCGCTGGGCTTGGTATCCAGGATAGTCTTTGAGCTTCATTAGATACTGTGATGTCTGAGAGGTATGTCTTAGCTCTTAAGCCTTTTTGATCATTCTCATTCACATTATAGACATATTGCTCATATTTATCTTCACTATCAGATTTGGGCCTTTAAGGTTTTAGGGTCGCGTTCACTACGACTGGGGTAGGGGCATACGGATCAGATTGAGGTGGCGATTTACTAGTGGTATTTTAGGATGAGCGAGTTGTGGCCACGATGGGAGCCTACCGAGGTACCTTCAACAGGTTGACTTAACATCGGGTGAGTTATTTTTTATTTATTCCTCAGCCTTTGAACTTCCATTAATGCATAATTATGAATACTCACATTCATATTTCTTTGAGCAGTTCCTGTCCAAGTGGCAGGGAGAGGAGTCTTATTCAGAGGAGTTGGGCCTCTTCGGTGCCAGGTTCGCTGGTAGGGTACTCCTAGGAGAAGTCGGTGAGGGTGCTCTTCCAGCGCCATATTGATGTCGAGGCTCGCACCCCATTGTTCCCTTTTGTAAAGATGTATAGAAGGAGACTTTTAGACCCGTGGTTGAGACAGAATCTGACCAGGGGGATCACTATGTTCTTCTTAAGGTGGCCATGTGATCCCCATACTTACGAGGTATTCAAGCGGGAGGATTTTAACCTTTCTTTTAACTGCAGATTGAACGAGGAGGATCTAGCGGGCTAGGACGCTCGAAACAACAAGGGTAAGGGTGATAAGAAAGAGGAGTCTGAGAAGGGATTCCATTCTCTTCCTAGATAGTGCCAATGTTTTCAAAGGGGAAGGGCCCAATACGAAGCCAATCCCCCAGCTAAAAAATGAATGGGATGTGCTAAGACTTAAGGACCTATCATGCGTCAAATCTGTAAACTCGACTCCTCATTTTATGCAATTTAACTTTTAGGCTTTGCTTTTAATCCTGTGGTTTTCTTTTAACAAGATTCGAGCTCACTGCTGAAGGATGCCTACCGGATGATCCACACTTTAAAGGATATGGTATCCACTCTGTGGGATTTAGTTGGTGCCACCTTCTTGAGATGGGTCGTTTTGGTTCATAGTTTTTAAACTAAGAGATAATGTTTCGGTTTACAGTTTGACCCCCCTAAACCAAATCGTGCTCACCCTAGGTACCATGGACGGGGAGGCCAGAAGAAGATGAGAGCGAAGAGTCGAATTTCCCTTAGGCCAATTTGCAAACCGGAGTCTGCATCGCCCAAGAAAAAGCCCCTGTCCCTCACGATAGAAGAAATTGAAAGTCCATCGACCTTGACAGTGCTTTACAAGACATATGGGAAGCCTAGTGGATCGATCGAGCCCGTGATATTGGAGTCATCCCTCGACCCCGACGACAAATACTATGAGGCCTAATGAGACACGAGCCTTCTGGACCGAGCAACAAGGACTAATCTAGTTCCAAGAACCCCTGAAAGGACTAATAATCTGTTGTTTTATCTTAAAGTAGGATTTGGAGTTCATTAGGAACTCGATTATCACACATCTTTTTTCTTGTAGTAGAGATTTACATTAGCAAACTCTTATGTACATATTCTACTTTAACGTCCATACACTTGCACCAAAAGAAAGGAGAACGTGCATGAAAATGGCTCGAAATTGAGTTGGATTGGATTGGGAATAGGTACAGGGTTTAGCCTCTACATGCGCAAACCTGTGAAAATTCCATAGAAAGTGACTAACCGGCCCGTTAGTCAGTGAGGTTGGTGGTTTTTTTCTTGATCTTGGGCTTAAAACCGACAGGTTAATTAGAAGAAGAATTTATTTTTTTGAGTCAAACTGGACGGTTTATCAGAGAGATTGATTTCCACACACACACATACATATATAAATAGAAAAAATCGGCCTGTTTGGCGAAAAGCGTCCGGTTTGTCCGATAAGTTTTTTCTGATTCATTTAAAATTTTGAGTCATATCTTCTTACACCTTAGGACTTCCTCCTTATATATTTGGGATTCATCCTTCAGGGGATATTTCACCCTCATTCTCTCTCTCAAACAAACTCCCAATGACCTCCCAAGACAACTCCATGATCTTCAAGCTCCAATTTTGACCCTTTGCTGACTCCTCCAACAAGGTAGACCTTATTCACCTTGATGGGCACTTCCATCTGAAGTCTATCATGAGTTTACGCATGGTCACTATTCATGTTGATATTCTCTAGGCCGTTTGTAAATTTTGGGATTCCCCTGATCATGTCTTCTTATTCGGCCTAGATGATTTTTTGCCTTACGTATGGGGAATTTTTGGCTTTGGTGGATGTCCTTGCTAAATTTTCCATTGTTGTTTCAATAATTCAAGATGGCTATATCATGTCCCTTGTGAGCTATTTGGAAGTTAACAATGAGCCGGCTAGGTCATTTATTCAAGTTGAGCATATTTTTCTTTTTCCTGTGATTGAATATTTTCTGCTAAAATGGATAACCATAGTCTACAATATACGGATGGCCGGGTGGCAACTCTGGAGTTGTGTTTGGTGGCCAAACATCTTACCATTGTGGGTCCAAGGGTTGCTGATGTGAGATTGACTGAGTTGATACCCCAAGTGTCTCTGCACGGGAAACCATAATTCCGGTATGGTAACTGAGACAATAAATACCATTACTGAGGTGCAAAGGGATCCTAGTGCTGAATTTAGGGGTAGCTCTTTGTTTCTCTATATGTGGCTTCTGGATCATATGTGACTTTTATCTCCCGCCACTGAGGTGAGGTATCACCTTAGATGTTTCCGCTCTCGGCCTCTTTGGGACTGTTCTGGCATAGATGCTTGGACTCGCTTTTTTGTGACCGGGAATCTAAGGATATCCGCTAGTATTGTTGCTGCTAGAGGACCCATGGCCTACTCTGCAAACTCTTGGGTAACATTGTGTCTGCTTTCTGGGATTGTGACTTCATCATTCTACTTTGCTTGTCGGATTTTGAGGCAATTCGCTTATCAGCAAGCTGTTCAAAATTCTTATTGTGATTTTACTGTGGTGAGAGACAACAAAAATCAAGTACATTTTAAGTGGAACTGCAATCCTTCTTTCTAGATTTACTTGATTATCAATCGGAGTTGGGTATTGGGAAATACTTAACCATATAGTTGAATACTAGGCATGATCGGCACAGGTTTTCTACGAAACTGATTCATAAAACTCAGGGTCATTGTGCACTATGAAAACGCCTCTTTTTGAATAAGGCTTTCAGAATTATGTCATCCTTATTACTGCATGTTATGCAGTTGTACAAGCTCTCAAAATATGTACGCGAGCAAACAGATCAAATCTTTGCTCGTTCTTGGTGGGCCAATAGTGGGATCGTCGTTCGTTTCACTAGATTGCATGGGATGTCCTTTGCCTTCCTAAGAAGTTGGTTGGCCTAGTCGTTCGAAAAAATCAATGGATTAATGAGGCCCTTTTAGGAAAACAAGCATGAGGAATTCGGACTCGACCAGATATGACTAGCACACGTCTTGCATTGTGGTGGTTATGAAGCTTAAATTGACATCCATGGAGGAACTCAAACGGATGACGGTATGGCTGTTAATTACCAAGGGTGAGATTCCGACAACCACCACACCTCACCTCATAATAAATACGACCCACATCCAATACACTACTATAGTTACAAAAGGAAACTCCTGCCATCAAACTCCTGAGCAACAATTTCTTTCTACTTTCGGGGGAGGATTCTAGGGCCTGGATTCGTCCGGCTGAGAAATATTTCCAGTTCCATCATGTGGAATATAGCAAGGTTAAATTTGTACCGGTCCACTTTGAGGGACAGGCTGAATATTGGCATTGGACCTAAGTGCAAAGTAGAGGTAGGGTTAATTGGGGTGGCTTTTATAAAAAAATTAATGCTAAAGCTATTCCAAGTAGTGTCATCACTGCCTATCACTACTTAGTATAAACCGGAAGTGTAGCTTCTTATTTTGATGAGTTTGAGACCTGAGATCCTAACTAGAGCCGAAACAAACCAAATTCATGATTATTATTTCACTCACAATTTTTTTGGTTGCTTGAAACCTAAACTTATGTGGGATGTGGAGAAATAAGAAGCAAGGATATTATGCAAAGCTATTCTATTAACCGGGATACAAGAAGCAACCCTTAATTAGTCATATTCAAATAACTCAGAAAATACCAAATAAGCCTCGAATAACTAATTTATTTTCATAAGTTATCTCCACCCTTACTCACTAAACTATACACCACATCCTTCCCCAAATTGCCAAGGAAAGCCCTCCCCTGCCTTTTAACTAACCCAACGAGCTTCTACTTGCTTTTGTTGTAACTCACTCACAACCTAGCCAAAGTTTTAAACAAGTCAAACCCTCGTACTTAAAACAGAGCCTAACCAAGGGCTATGTTACTTTGGGACGAAAAGTGCACCAAAGGGTATATATGTAAGTAAACACAATTGTCAGTCTGCATTATCTTTGAGGATGAACGTAGAGATAATAATGAACTAACACCATCAGTAATTACCTACCCCACCCCCACGCCCACCCCTCCTTTAAACCCATGGAGGATAGCTCTATGTCAGTGCATGCACCAGCAGTAATCACTCAACTGCCACCTTGAAATTCACTGGACACACGTACACAAGAAACATCCAGCATACTAAATTACACCAGTAGCACCCACAATCAGGGGCGGACCACCACTGGTGGGGGCCATGGCACACCCCGTTTTTTGAAAAAATTTCTTTTTGATATATAAATAGTGCATAATACATTTAAATAAATTATAAAATACCGTTATAATAATTAATTAAGATTTTATTTCGTTGCGTTGTTTACTCTTTGTGACATCTGTCACAATATATTTGTCCATTTTCATTTCTTCGTTCGATCTTCACTCTTTAAAATTTCTAAATTTTAAAACTTCATATTACAAAAAAAAAAAAGATTAGGTCAAGATTAATTCTTTTTTTTTTTTTGAGTTTAAATTTTTATACATATGTTAACTTATATGTTACTATTGTACTCATACAATTAGTGATAACATTATAATTTGTTATTACTAATCTTACCAAGTTAAATAAATCACTTTGAATAGTAAAATTATATTATTAGTAGTCAAATTATGCAGGTGTTTTTTATACAGTGATGCTAATTACATTATGTTTTTGATTTGTCATGTTTTATGTAAATTTGAACCCTTTAAATTTTTTTTAAGTGAGCCATTAATTTTTATTTTTTTTTATTTTTTGACCCCCGTGATTAAACTTTCTGGATCCGCCCCTGCTCACAATTTCATAGATAGAGGATTGACTTAAAGGTCAGGGTGTGTTACAACGCCTGCCCCTTATTATTGTGACAATAGTTGATGACATACAGATTACCGGTGATAAGGCTTGCCGTGAGTTTAATTGGGCTTTGCGAGTGGTCACTTACTGCATTCCTATTAGGATTATAACATCAGTGATGACTTTCGGATTAAGCGATGCGCAAGCCAGCTTCAAAGCTTTGATGAACGCAGCGTTCAAGCCCTACTAAACGCAGTTTGTGTTGGTCTCCTTAAGTGATACATAAATGCACAATCATAGTCCTTCGTAGCATGAATAACACCTTTAAGATGGTGTTAGATGAGCTGACGAGACATTCCCTAGTTCTTAAGAGAAGTAAATTCCAATTTGCTGAGCCACATTTAGAGTATTTGAGCCACATCATCTCTAGTCACGGAGTAACTACTGCAGGTGTTACGTGAGCTCGGAGACATCCTTAGTTTCTAAAATAAGTAAATTCCTATTTGTTAGAACAAGATAGGAGCATCTGAGCCACATCATCTTTAGTGATGGAGTGATTGTCGATCCTTCAAACATGGCTGCCATGTTACATTGGCCCCTACCCACAACTGTCAAGGCTCGCAGAGAATTTTTGGGCCTAACTAAGAACAAAAAGAAGTTTGTCAAACACGATAAGTTTACATCTAATCCTCCGATAAAATTGCTCAAGAGGGACGCTTTTGTTTAGACACTTGAGGTTTCGAACATATTTTCTCAACTAAAACAAGCCATGGCTACCATACTATAGATACCTCATTTTTATGGAGCTTTATAATTATTTTAATTTTGTAGGCCTTATTTAGCTCTTTTGAATCCGAGTCTAGTAGTTAGTCCAATCTGGTTAGCACCTCTAGACTATTAGTGTTTAACCCAAATCAGATTCTGGATAGCATAGAAAGTTTGGTAGTTGAATTTGCTCATTTTGGATTTTTGTCCCAATTTCATCTTAATCACATCCACTTAATCAAAAGATGGTCTTCTCCTATCTAAAAAGGGCTTAAAAGTAGTTGAAGGAGGAAAATATTAGTGGTCGGTTCTTCTTTGAACCAGCTGCTTTACCTTAAAGGCTTTAATGTGCCGGCTGGTAAGGGTATTTTGATCATTTTGCTCTCTTCTTGTGATGAAGATTACCAGTTGGGTCTCGTTTTGCAACTCTTCTGCTTCCCTAGGTCTCTATATATAGCTCCTGGTAAGCTCAAAATAGACAAATAGTTAGACAGAGAAAATCCCCAGAGGCCAATATTTTTCTAGCAAGAGAAGAGTGATTAGAGTCATTAGACTAGAAGACCTGTTTCCCCCCTCCCCCTCCCCCTCCCCCTCCCCCTCTCCCTCTTCAAATTAAAAAAAAAAAACATGAACTCCAAATAGCTCTAACTTGCTCATACGATACCTGATTTAGGCGAATTAAAACCCTTAACCGTGTATTTTTTTCAAGAGCTAGTAGTTTGTAGAAGAAGTTGAATTAATCACAAGTCAATTTTAGGGCCAAAATTTTCAACACCAAAATCGACCTTTACAGCATAAAATCATGAATCAAGATTAGAGGTATATCTTTCTACCTTTGTCTTTTGTGCTTAATAAAATCTCTTTCTCGGGATCAAATTTTGGTTGATAATATCATAATCACCCATCAACGTTTCTAAAAATATTTTTCATCGTCTTAAGAATCAAAGTTCATTCTTTTACTTTCTTTTTCCATCGTTTCTCTTAGTGAAACATGATATAGCCGGCATCCCCCCAAGTTAATTGTAGCAGTAAATGAAGTCCTGATCATGAGCATGAGTTACTCTATGGTAGTATTACTCTACTTGATTGCAAAGAGACAGCATTACTTGCCATGTGAGAGCAACTAAGACGGGATTGGGCGGAGGAAGAACCATGTCGTTTGGGAAAAGTGAAAGAGCTATACAACATAAAATCTTATGGGCAAATTACACAAAATACCCTTGAAGTTTATCCAAATTACACTCCATTCCTACTAACTATTTTTATTACTCATCAAACCCCCTGCAATTTGTCAATGAGTTACATAAAACTCACTTATGAGAACTGTCAGAAAAAGTTAGGGCATTATAAAATTATTATTGTGATATACAAAAAAGGTCTTCTTCCTTTTTCTGCCCAGCCCCCACCGCACACAACACTCCACCGCCATAGCCACCCACTACCCTAAACTACCACTAATAGCGATTACCCACAATTTCGTAGATAAATGATTGGCTTAAAGGTTAGGGTGTGTTACAACGCCTGCCCCTTATTATTGTGATAATAGTTGATGACATACAGATTACCGGTGATAAGGCTTGCCGTGAGTTTAATTGGGCTTTGCGAGTGGTCACTTACTGCATTCCTATTAGGATTATAACATCAGTGATGACTTTCGGATTAAGCGATGCGCAAGCCAGCTTCAAAGCTTTGATGAACGCAGCGTTCAAGCCCTACTAAACGCAGTTTGTGTTGGTCTCCTTAAGTGATACATAAATGCACAATCATAGTCCTTCGTAGCATGAATAACACCTTTAAGATGGTGTTAGATGAGCTGATGAAACATTCCCTAGTTCTTAAGAGAAGTAAATTCCAATTTGCTGAGCCACATTTAGAGTATTTGAGCCACATCATCTCTAGTCACGGAGTAACTACTGCAGGTGTTACGTGAGCTCGGAGACATCCTTAGTTTCTAAAATAAGTAAATTCCTATTTGTTAGAACAAGATAGGAGCATCTGAGCCACATCATCTTTAGTGATGGAGTGATTGTCGATCCTTCAAACATGGCTGCCATGTTACATTGGCCCCTACCCACAACTGTCAAGGCTCGCAGAGAATTTTTGGGCCTAACTAAGAACAAAAAGAAGTTTGTCAAACACGATAAGTTTACATCTAATCCTCCGATAAAATTGCTCAAGAGGGACGCTTTTGTTTAGACACTTGAGGTTTCGAACATATTTTCTCAACTAAAACAAGCCATGGCTACCATACTATAGATACCTCATTTTTATGGAGCTTTATAATTATTTTAATTTTGTAGGCCTTATTTAGCTCTTTTGAGTCCGAGTCTAGTAGTTAGTCCAATCTGGTTAGCACCTCTAGACTATTAGTGTTTAACCCAAATCAGATTCTGGATAGCATAGAAAGTTTGGTAGTTGAATTTGCTTATTTTGGATTTTTGTCCCAATTTCATCTTAATCACATCCACTTAATCAAAAGATGGTCTTCTCCTATCTAAAAAGGGCTTAAAAGTAGTTGAAGGAGGAAAATATTAGTGGTCGGTTCTTCTTTGAACCAGCTGCATTACCTTAAAGGCTTTAATGTGCCCGCTGGTAAGGGTATTTTGATCATTTTGGTCTCTTGTTGTGATGAAGATTACCAGTTGGGTCTCGTTTTGCAACTCTTCTGCTTCCCTAGGTCTCTCTCTCTATATATAGCTCCTGGTAAGCTCAAAATAGACAAATAGTTAGACAGAGAAAAACCCCAGAGGCCAATATTTTTCTAGCAAGAGAAGAGTGATTAGAGTCATTAGACTAGAAGACCTGTTTCCCCCCCCCCCCCCCCCCTCCCCCTCTTCAAATTAAAAAAAAAAAAACATGAACTCCAAATAGCTCTAACTTGCTCATACCATACCTGATTTAGGCGAATTAAAACCCTTACCCGTGTATTTTTTCAAGAGCTAGTAGTTTGTAGAAGAAGTTGAATTAATCACAAGTCAATTTTAGGGCCAAAATTTTCAACACCAAAATCGACCTTTACAGCATAAAATCATGAATCAAGATTAGAGGTATATCTTTCTACCTTTGTCTTTTGTGCTTAATAAAATCTCTTTCTCGGGATCAAATTTTGGTTGATAATATCATAATCACCCATCAACGTTTCTAAAAATATTTTTCATCGTCTTAAGAATCAAAGTTCATTCTTTTACTTTCTTTTTCCATCGTTTCTCTTAGTGAAACATGATATAGCCGGCATCCCCCCAAGTTAATTGTAGCAGTAAATGAAGTCCTGATCATGAGCATGAGTTACTCTATGGTAGTATTACTCTACTTGATTGCAAAGAGACAGCATTACTTGCCATGTGAGAGCAACTAAGACGGGATTGGGCGGAGGAAGAACTATGTCATTTGGGAAGAGTGAAAGAGCTATACAACATAAAATCTTATGGGCAAATTACACAAAATACCCTTGAAGTTTATCCAAATTACACTCCATTCCTACTAACTATTTTTATTACTCATCAAACCCCTGCAATTTGTCAATGAGTTACATAAAACTCACTTATGAGAACTGTCAGAAAAAGTTAGGGCATTATAAAATTATTATTGTGATATACAAAAAGGTCTTCTTCCTTTTTCTGCCCAGCCCCCACCGCACACAACACTCCACCACCATAGCCACCCACTACCCTAAACTACCACTAATAGCGATTACCCACAACAAAGCCACCATCCACAGCCCGTACCCATAACCACCAGTCACGACCAGTACCTATAACCACCACCATGGCCCGTATCGACAACCACCACCAGTCCGACCTCCATGCCCTCTCCCTCTGCTCTTCCCCCTCTTTCGACCTCCACTGCTCCGACGATCTAATCATCCCCAGCCTTGACCCTTCGTCTTTAACTAGAAAACCGGCGGCCGCCACCAGAACTATCTCGCCCCGCTCCGGCAGTCGCCCCGCCCTGCTGAAAACATCTTTCCCTTCAATTCGATCTCGGGTGGGGTGCGGTGTGGGGGGTTTTGTGGTGGGATCGTCTCTAATCAGAGCTCGTGCGTGATTGTGGTGCACCGGCTATCGACCTCTGGTGCACACGACTGCCATCGATAAGGTCAGTGGAGGAGACTGATGGGCGTGGAAGTGTGTGTTTGCTATCTCGACAACAGGGATGCCGACAACCAATCGGCTGATGAGGTTAGCACCATGAACACCAACGGTTGACGAGCGACCACCACCAATGACCGGCGATAGCCAGCAACAAATACGACCAGAGGCTGAGACCATCGAGCCACCACCATGGGTTCTTAACCCAATCACGCTGCTGTAGACCAACCACCACCGCTGTAAGAGTGGTAAAATTGGTTTGGGTGGTAATTGTTTGTGAGACGAGGTTTGGTGGTGGTGCTGTGATTTTGGTTTGTGCAGTGATGGTTTAACGACGATGCTTGTGGTCGCTGGAATGGACGGCAGAAGTATGGTGGTGTTGTGGTGTACTGCTGTGTGGTGTGTGTCTGTTGTGTGCACTCTGTGTATGCATTATGTGCGCGCGCGTGTGTATGATCGGCGGGTGATGAGCAGGTGGTCGCGGATCTGTGTGTTGTGTATTGTGTGTGTGAGAGAGAGATAGGGCAGTGGAGAAAGAGATGAGCAGTGGAGGATGTGATGCCCGATTGTGTAAATTCATTTATTTATTAAGGATATTACCGTCTTTTTGTTGACTTCTGTTAACTAAAAAATGAAAAAATGTAGTTTGCTGTAATAAAAATAGTCAGTAGGAGTGGAGTGTAATTTCGGTAAACCTCATGAGTATTTTGGGAAATTTGCCTAAATCTTATTCTTGCCTGAGAACCCATACTTGTGTACTTTTTTAACCTTACTTTGCATTCTACGTCCACTTAAGACAATCGTTAATCAGAGAGTCCAACATGGTCGGGGATTCCTTGAAGAAAGCTGATGCTTACCTGGCAGAAGGAGAGAATGCTATTAGGATTTAATGGGTCGCAAATATTAGACTCCCAAAAATCCTACACTGCATGTTTTTCTGGAAACAACATGAGGTTTCCGACACCGCAAGAAAACACACTTTTAGCAACGGACTTCGCTCGTCGCTAAAAGTCGTGTTTCGAAATTTTTATAGACTTTTTGCGACGGATATAAAAACCTACCTTTAAACGCTTTAGGTACGGATTTTCTTGCGACGGACTTTTTCTGCATCTAAATTTTTTCTAAAATGCATAAAATTTTGGCCAAATATAGAAAATATTTTAAAAAATTTTAGCGACGGAATATCCGTTGCAAAAACCCAGTCGATGAATATCCGTCAATAAAGCTTTTTAGTGACGGAGGTCCCCTTCGGTAAAAGCTTTTACAGACGAATCTTCACCGATGTGAAAATCCGTGAGAAAAAGTGAAGTTTAGCGACGAATTAGTGTTCGTCGCTAAAGGTCCCTTTTCTTGCAGTGAGCTAATGCATCTTATTTGTAAGAACTTTTTTATGGCGTGACCTGGTCATAACATTTTTGTCTAGTTTGCAGGAGTAACTGTTTTCATATTTTTAAATGTTGAGAACTCCTTTACTTTGTGATTTGGTTGCTGTATAATGCTCCAATTTGATAAAAGTAAGCGTGTTTACATATGACGACTCACAATATATTTACTTGAAGGAGTTTCATCGTTCATGATAGTCTAAAAAGGCTTTTTAAAAGTCTTTTGTGGAGCGTTAGGGAAAGAGCTCAACTATAGCACGTTATTGGTAATCAAACTTCACATTGTGGAACTTATGCTCCATTTTTTTTTTGCCACTAAAAACCAAAAAATTGTCACTTAAGGGCATTACAAAGTGTCACTCCAAACATTTACAATGAAAAGGTGTAGCGTAAGCGAAGAAAATCGGAGTGTGATTAAGAATTTCCTAAAAGAAATTGTAAGGCTCTATCTAACACCTGGGTTTTGTTGTGAAAGCGAGAATTTTTTTTGATTAAAAGGCTTATTAAGAACCGATCAAAAAAGTGTCACCCTAAAGTTTGAGTATCCATCTCAATAATTATATGAGATTTCCACATTAACTGAGCTTGTTTCCCGCGGAGTCCATTACTTTGCCATATCACAGTCTTAAGAAAAGTCATATTCGATGGAATTTAATGAGAGACAAACTTGCTGAAATGTGTATCACCTTGTTAAGAATTTTTTCAGGTGAAACAATGATTTCGTTTTAGATTCACGGTTACAACATTAATAGATCATTACACACCCTTTTTTGGGGAACCAAGCTGGATTTCATTAATTAGGTCATTAGACACTTAAAGAGTAGGTTTTGTCACAAAAAGTAACAATTCGGCGACATTTTGCGTGCCCGAATATTCTATAGGGTTCTTAATTTACTCGACAGGCTATCAACATGAAACGTCGAAAATGATGGGCAAATTAACGAAAAATGTGACCTACCTCTAGCATTATTTTGCTTAATGGTGAAGGAGGCAGCATCATAAGGAGTGAAACCGAAAAATGGATTTGAAGATATGTTAAACTGATAGACAACTCCATTCCAGAAATTTTTTTACCGCTACTCGAGTTGTAGGAAGATTCATACAATTCTTTGTATAACGATAATTAATGGTAGTTATATGTTTTCAGTAACTTTTATTTAGTGACGCTAAAAAGTATTATTAATGGATGTCACTCAAAGTGTTACTAGGAAAGTCATTGAAATTTTTTTTAACAACCATTAATTATGACTATACAAGGAATTGTAGCGGCCAAAATTATAAGAGTTCATGTTTTAGTAGGAGCGAACCTTTCCCCAAAACTAGTTGTGATGCATGTGAGTTGTGTTCTATATGGTGATAAATATTGCTTATTAGTCCATTAAAAAATAAGGTATTGTGAAATTGCTTTTCACATCCATGCTTAACAATGTGGTGGCAAACAACTTCTACAGTTCCTCAAAATGTATAGAAGTGATGCTCAGAGGCATTTCGTTTATTAGCAATGTATTACTTATTCCCATGTTATAAATAAAAGAGAACACAGTTGAAAAAAGATAAGAGCAACAGATATTCATGTAGCCACAACTTTAAGTTTGCCAAAGTTACTTCATTTATTGTGTAGTTTCATCGTGCCTTATGTTTGATGGCAACATAGTAATATTTATATTTACAAAACCTTAATTTTTTATTATTTTAGTGGAGGAAAAGAGAATGGAGACGAGAAGAGAGAATTCGTTGTTTTAATACATTCCATCAATCAAATAATTTGTTTCAATTACAACCTCCCCTATTTTTTACCTCATATTTAAATGACCTAAATTATAAAATGATTAATTAATACAGTATACCTTTTGATTTCTCCATATAAAAGCCAAATAGAATAACAATAAAACTTGCAGGATATGATGGTTACGATATATGTGTATTTGAAGGCCATGTTGACACATCTAATTTAGAACCCGTCATATATAATTCTGGTATAATTATATATCAATACCAGTTTCATTCAAACTTACATAAATTAAAGGAAAAGAAAATGAATACCACAAAATGCAATCCACACACACACACACACACACATATATATATAATAAAAAAAGATGAACATTATTTCGTGGCAAACAATAAAACCTAGTATCTACAAATTTCATCAAAAAGACACAAAAATATTTCTTCGAATAATTATAACATATGTCAGCTATATATATTGACACAACAACCATTAAGGGTAAGAGAATGGATGACAAAAATGTGGAGCAGCCGTACTTAAAGACCATCTTGGTGTTTCAAAATCATGCCTACGACTAGTAAAAAGAAAAAATCGATGTAAGATCAACATCAAATGTATAAAGTTAGTGTTCTACATGAGAGGTGTTCCTACCTTATAAGCTTGAATGCCATACATGAATTCCACAATAGGTTCAAGAATTGAGAAGGCCTCTTGGTTCTTGTAGGGACACCATGGTCTTGAAAACCCTGTAGATATGGCTAGCCCAATTTCACCTTGATTCTACTTATCTTTTTTTTTGTTGCATGTACTTTTCTTTATCGAGATTGGCTTGTTGTTAATTGTAAAAAAATTACAAGATTTAAATCATCCGTACTCCTCGAAGTCATCCTTCAACATAAGATCATTTGATTGAGAAACGAAGCCTGAGCTTTCGAAAATGTTTCATGTTATAATCAAGGAGTGAGGGAGTTATTAAAAAAGACTGGTGTAAGCAAAAACATATTAGATTTAAGAAGGCTAAAAATAATAATAACCATACGACATAAATAACTTTTCTTTGTTACCCTTTGCTTCCTATAGATTTCTTCACCTGCATCGGTCCTTCTAATAAGTATTGCCACCATTTTCTTCATTTCTTTCTTTGCTTTAAGTTGTCCCTTTTAAAGACTACCAGCAGCAGCAAGGGTCCTATGCAAAAAAGTTTTTTCATAATAACTTTCAAGAAGGAAAATCCCTAATTGATTTTCCTCCGATTCTAATTTTCTAAGCCATGGTCTTGGTTTCTCTAAGGCGTTTTTCAAAATTTCCCTAGTAGCTACAAAATTCTTTTTTTTGAATTTTCAGCTACAAGATCCTCGATTCTCTTAAACCCCGTTATTGCCAAATGTATAAGAAAAACATAAGATATAGATGCTACAACAGTCGAATAATCTAGAATGAGATAATCTTGAATGGTTTGAGATTAGACTACATCAAGTAAAAGCAAGCTATAATCAAACCAAACTTCACTTACAAAATAAGAACATCAGAAAATCCAAAATCAGCTAGCAATTAAATTCTAATTCTATCATCATAATCTCCTTTGCATATGCACCAAATTAGATCCATTTAAAACCAAAAAATAGGGTCCGACCACTGAAACCCTATTTTTAAGCATACGCAATATCAAATGTTTTTGTTACATCGTAAAATTAAAGTACCAAAAACACTTAACCGATACTAACCTTTTTTTCTTTGAATGAATATGAACCCTATATATTCTCAAAATTTGATATGTATCCTCTTATGATTCTTATAGAGCTTCCAGTCAACCAAGCTTAATTTGCAGTTTTCTTTGGGAGTCTACATGACATATCTTATCAGTGGCCTAACACCCAACCTAGGCTACGTTCCTACTTAGTTTGACGGTCATAACCAATGGAAACTAAGTTGTCTGACCATCTTCTTGTTTACGACTTTTTAGTGATGAATGGAATTACGATCCAATCTTAGTTAACAGAGTCCATGACATACCACTGGGTCATTACTTTCTCCATTCCCTGCCACACATTGACCTTTGGTGGGTTTTCATTTAGAGATATGGTGCCACAGTTCCTAAAGGTAGATGTGAAACCGAGGGCGAGTTTACGAACTATGGTACTAATCAATGTATAATATAATCTGATGTCTTTAGGTACATGAAAGATGCCTCTTCCAACGTGACTTTCATTTTTACCAGGATCTTTAAGACTTTTTCTCACGTATTTTTTTAGTTCCCACTTGTTCTCCAATTAATCATCACACCAAAAAAATGTGCTATGAAGGGAAAGAATTATCAATGCTAGGTTTAGATTGGTAATCCATGTGTCGTACTATAATGGGAAGATGAGTACCCTTCATTTTTTTGTAGTATATGCAGGTAGAGTGCTTAGTTTCACTAAAATCCATGGAGATTGAAACCACTTTGCATATGATAAAGAAATTGCTAATGCAAAGGTAGAGTGCAAAGTTGTGAGAAAGGTTTAGATAAGTTAATGAATCCCCCCATCTGGATTCTGTCCATTTAGGAAATTCACCACGAATATCGTTGTAGGATAGGCCAAGCATATCGAGATTCTCGTTGGCTCTTAGCATATGTGGGAACTCCTTTAACGTGCAAGAGGACAGTCGCGACCAGGTATTAAGGCTAGGCAGATTTGCTTTGCTTTTGTTAGTGGTGCTCATTGACACATTGTTGTTACACAACTCAAGATACTGAAGGTTTATGACATTTGAAAACATGTCTAGCACTACAATCCCTGTTAAGTTATTCCCTAAGAGGAAGAAAGAAGCCAGGTTCTCAAGTTCTGCAATAGATAGTGGAATTGGACTCGTTAGCTCATTGTTACTCAAAACGATGACCTCTAGTGACTTGTATTGGAACTCATGCATTGGCCCAGTGAGTTGATTAATGCAGAGCTCCAATTGCGCGAGTGACAAAATAGAAAACAACCAAGATGGTATTGTATGATTGAGTGAGTTATTTAAATAAAAATCATTCATAGTGGAGTTCAAACTATGGTCACGTGGAGCTTCCGCCTTATACGGCTCATCTCTTCACTTGAGAATGATTTTACCTAGGGATGAAGGTTTTATTCCTCATCTTGTAAGGCAGGCTTCAGCCCTCTCTATGCCTTCAAAAATGAGATTTCCATTTAAATAATACGATTCTTACTTAGAGAGTAATAAAGTTGGAAGCCAAAAATGTTTGCAAGAAGGGGCTGTTAGTGAATTAGATGACATATCTAGCAGTACATGCCGTGAAATGTTCATAACTGAGGATATAAATGGACCACTGAAATTATTACCATTAAGCGCCAGAGAAAGCTGTCTGAGATTAGCAAAAACATCTGGAATCTGGCCTTTGTATTTGTGGTTGCATTAAAGATCTAATTGAGTCAGTTGCTTAAGATATGAGAGTGAAGATGGGAAACTATTTTCTAAGAGGTCCAAAAAGGTAATGAGAGTGAGGTTTCCTACAAAGGAAGGAATGGACCCTGAAAAGTTGCACCCTCGAGTTGCAAATGATTCAAAGACTTTAGAACGCCAATTGAATCATGTAATTCTCCAAGTAAACTTATTGTTGAAAGATCCAACCACCTGAGAGGATTGTCCATGTTCCTTTTTGGTAATGTACCAGTACGACCCTTGTTGAAACTCAAATGAAGTGTGTTCAAATGTGGCAGTTGGAAAACTTTATTTGGTAGTATCCCGTGCAATTCAGTACTCTGAAGACTGATAGAAGACAAGAAAAAGACAAGCTCATGGGCACAAAACTGGATTGATGTTGATAAATGAAATAGGAACTTCACTCAATTGGTTAACTTTTGAAGGAGTGTATTAAAACTGTTAGGCTCAAGTTTGAAGCTTTGATCATTGTTAGAAAGATCAAGCGAATGGTGCAAAATTTCTGGGGTATTAGGCCTGAAAATTTTGAGTAAGAGAGATTTAGATGTGTCAAACTTACAAACCTGTTGATTTGATGGGGACCCCAGAGAGAAACCATTAGGAGGAAGACGTTGTCTTTGTTTAAAAATATTGTTCCTCATTCTCATAATTAGTAGAAGCAAAACTGTCTATGGTGCAATCTAGACTGATTTTGCATTGGTTTGCTCAGAAGGCACAAAAGCATTTAAAGATTCTCCAATCTATGTCATATTAAACGATTCACCAAAATTAGCCTAAGGAGGTTTCTTGTTTTATGTGTACCGGAGGTCTCAAGGCTCGGCAGCAGCTGCAACCAAGCCCTAGACGGGGTTGCAGATCACAGATTCCAATACCAATGGTTGTTGTTACTCCTATAAACCAAAATCATTGCTTAAGGTAGTTTACTTGCTTACTTGTTAGAGTAAGGCTAATCAAATTCTTGTTTAAAAGCACTTACTTACCAAGGACGTTAATATATATTCAAAACCACATGAGATAGGCACATACATCTATCTTTTGCCATCAGTTATAAACGATAGAGCGAACTCCAACAATTTCTTTGTTCTCAACGCCCCTTAATTTCCAGGAATTAGTCACTTCAACAGTCTTCGATGGGTATCCAAAGTACGAACGAGGCCCTATTTAGTAGAGAAATAGGAAGAAAGATTGATGGAGAGGAGAGGAGAGGACGTCGTGTCAGAGTGCAGCAAGAATTTATATGGCGAGAAGGATCCAGCTCTCCTCAAGGCCATTCTTGACAGACAAAAAGCAGCTCACGCCCAGTGAGCCTGCCCAGTCACTGATAATGTTATGTAAGTTCTACTCCGAGTTCGAGTTCTCAGATACATAAAAGCCAGTGATGGTGTGAAGCAATAATTGTTTGCCGTGAAAGGAAGGGACGGTGAGGAATAAGCAAGTGGATGTTTCAAGTGCAAGATAAAGAGAAGGAAGAGATCAACCAACATTCACAGCCTCATGTTTCCTAATCAAAACATTTCAAAGCAAACAACTGTCTTAACTCAATAGCAGAGCAGTTCAATTTTGAACAATTAGTCTCTAAAAGGCAAGCTTTATTGCAACCTCAATATGAAAGAGAAGAAGAAAATTCAGCACAAAACCAAGTCTGGCAGTGATGCATTTAGAGTGTACTATCTTGTGGACTCATCTTAGGGCTTTCCCACCAATAAAAGTCGACTTTATTGTGATTTAGTTCGTAATATAGTTTCTTTTTTGACTAAGTGAACTCATTGTTGTCCCACCAAATGTGCACAAATAAATACATTAAGTACTTGAATAATCACTCAAATTTGGGGATAAGTAACTTGTACACCATCTCATCCTATCCTTCCCTCGTTCAAGAGTTACATCTTTCATGCTTTTACTTATACATGTAAATATATGAAGAGAGTGAAAATCTCAGGCAACACGATCTCATATGGGGGGAAGGCTAATCATCTCATACGTTGGAGTTATATACCACGTGTAGTCTGGATTGGTTGACATTTTATGAGAAACATTCAGGGTCACTAACAATACTAAAAAAAAGAGAAAATTAAATGAAGCAATTCAAGGTTAAACCTTATATCAAGTGCAAAGGATAGACACTGCAGCTCAACAAGCATGGTTCTAGCTTCCATACATAGGTTTTCATCATCTTGATGAGGGCTCATTTGAAGAAAAAAAGATATCGTAACAGAGAGATGGTGCCAAAATTCTCTCTACCTCCACCTGGATATATTAAAATGGAAACATGTTTGTTTCAATCATATTCATAACGGTCACATTGGAGAATATGTGAAGCAAAATGATAATACCTTAAGTATTGAGGCAGTGGACATTGAATTCTCTAAGCTCCTACCCTTACTATTTACCAATGACTCCAAAGCATCGAATAACTTCCAAAGAAAGCCAGAGTTTTGGTGTGAGTAGCTTATTTCAATTTGGTTCTAAAACACTGTGAAGTTTGGAAATGCAAATTTTGAACATTTCTGTTTGTTATCCTTGCAGGAGGTACTTGTGTCCCGTCTCTCTATAAACAATTCTCTTATTATATTCTTGCTGGATACGTTCACCTTCATGTTTAGGAACACGGTATCTGGGCATGAACATTTTAAAAAAATTACTCCTCAAACTCACAACTACAAGAGGATTTTGAATCTGTCGAAGGGCATTAGCAAGGGCATTTATGAAATAACGTTGCTTTCTTTTGATAGCAGCACAAAATGTTGATGGTAGTTCTGAGCTAATGTCACTCGTGTCCAACATATCAGTCAGTTTGTTGAAATGCTTTCCAGAATTCACACATATCAAACACATTAGAACAACCAATCTCAAGATCACCACGCGATGGTAATCGTTTGAATTGTCATTCAAAATTTTTATCCACTCTATTATATCATGCTTGTTGAGAAACAACTCATGTACAACTGAGGCCATGAAAATCTATATATTCCCCAGTATAGATGATGATTCCGTGTCACCAACTGATCTGAAATTTGATTCAATACCCTATTCCTTGTAAGTAGCCATTCAACAGCAGAAGATCTTGTTATGAAAAATTAACCTTGGGAGTAAGGTACTAAACCAGAAGTTGCTCAACAAGATATAAGAAGCAGGTTCTATATAGTCATGTATTGGGTCCTCTAGCCAGCATAAAAGGTATCTCCTTCAACACTTTATAGTAGTTAAAAACCAGCAACTTGTCATCTTTATAAACAATCAAGTCCGTACTTGCAGTAGCATATGCAAAGCCTGGTCCTCTTTTCCAACTAAGTTTCTCAATAAAGGCTGTCCATAATGGATTTTCATCAATGCTTACGATTTTGTTATACAAATCGACATTTTTCTTACCAGAATCCTAGGATCATCATCAAAGCTCTCCCTATTTGGCCAAAGGTCAGACTATCCTTCTAAGGAATGTTCCTAGAGATAGCTTCCTCAAGTAAATCTATTGAAATATTGGTTCCTCGAAGAGTCGAAGGGAAACCATATTTTTCGTCGACGACTTCTGCCAGTCTATGTTAAAGACATTTTTGAAGAAGTCTTGTGCTGCAAGTTCAAGATAATTCAGAAATTTGTAGTTCTGAAGGAACTTTGCAATTAATCTCAAACATATGAAGAAGGCATATGCTTTGGTGAAATAGGGTATAGCCATTTTTGGTTGAGTAGACATGAAGGTCTTTCAGAGTTTCTAAGACCCTTAAACTAGGAAAGAGAATTTCTGAATGCCAATAGCTAATAGCAGCTAAGAAAAAATGGCATAACCAATACAAACCAACTTCCCTTTCTTACGAAGTAAAGTGGAATCAATATCTCTCACCCAGTTAGCATTAGAACTGAGCACAACATAATTGGTTTCCTGGTTATCAGTTTGCTTCTTCACACTGAAGTAATTTGAACAGAACTCCTCATGTTTCGTATAAGTGCGAACATCTTGTCTATTAATGCAGAAAAGATAGTCCATTAAGATCACAATCTTCTGCTTCCAACAATTCCAAAAATGAACCAATAATTCAACAGAAACGCAATTCCAAGAAACCACATCTTCTGAGTGCTTGGTAGGATTCTCAATTGATATATCACTTCCTTGTACTTTAAGGTCACCCTACTAAATGAGCATCCAAGATCTTTTGAACAGTTATAATTTCACCTCTTAGACTTCCATGTTTTTCTGTAATCTTCAAATCTTGACTTATTTTTGACAAACTTCATGCTACTAGAAAGAACTTCAGCCTCTTTGTAAATTGTCATAAAAAAAGTGTCCGATTTGTTCTTTGCACATGATGTTGCCTTTTCTAATCTCTTCCTTATGAGAAAATTGTTTCAATGGCCAAGCTTTGTTGCCAAGTAGCCAAAGAGACTGAGGCAGAACATACCAGAGCTTGAGCTTAGATGCTTCTTCAAACTGTCTAGCTTTCTCAAGCAGATCAGATTGGCACTGACTTTTGCTCTGAGATGGAAGCAGCTTCTAAGAAGCTTCCCTATTCTTCTTCCAGCGGCAAAAGCTCATCGAAACAACTTGAAGTATTTTAGGATCCACGCTTCAGATCCATCGATCAAAATGTTGCAACATGTTTCATCATGCTTTGCTTACCTCCCATGCGAAAATAATGACGTGCACTTCTTTCCTGCAAATCTTGTTCAGTACGATCTAGTTCATCATTGGAGACCCTACCATGGTACTTGGGCGCACTTTGTTTCCATTTTTGAATGAATTGCAATCTCATTTCCAGGACTTCTAATGTTATTGCCTTCTGACCGAAGGGCAGACTCTTTGCAAACAAACTTGTAAAAGTGATTGGACTGACTCTTTTCAATCAATTTGGCCTTTGTTAAAAGCTTATTCATTTGCCTTAACTTGTTTAAAGGCCCACATTTACCTCTTTGTGACTCAAGAGAGATTGAAAATATGAGCCATAGGAGTAACAATAATGCTTTTGCAATGAGTCCGGCCTTCTCTAAACAAACTGCTTTGAGGAGAAAATCACCTTTCATCTTTGCTATGTTAGCAGCTTCCAGAAATTTTCCCCACCCACATTCCAATACTATGAGATCATCGTGGCACTTTAATTTTCTCAAAAATTTGTGCATCAAATCCCTGGAGTGAAAAGACTTGACCAATTTCATCATGGTGGTGTTATCTTTCCAGGCATGATAACGTTGTGCAGATCTTTCGAGCAATTCTTCTTCGGTCTTTTCTAACTCATGACGTGTATTGCCCCCTATCAAGACCTTCTGGTGCATTTTGTTTCCTGTGCCAAATAAACTCCAATCCCATCCCAAGAAGTTCGCCGTTGTTTTTCCCTTTCAGTAGAACATCAGCAGCTGTACACACAAACACGTTGAAAGGACTAGAGTGACTCTTTGCAATTAATTTTGGTTTCATTAAGTGCTCTTCCATCTACATGAATTGGTTCAAACATTTCTAGATGCTGCAGATGCTCATCTAATGAGACTTATTTACTTAAAACCAAAGGGTTCCCAGTCCACGAGTTAATTCCTCGAATTGAGGGGTCAATGCGGCCTATGTGTACTGCACTTTCAAATGCTACCAGTGCTGATTTCTTCATGCACTTTTGAATACTCTATATGCATACGACTTTAAGCTGCACAATGTGCTGAGCAGGCATGGAGAAAACACATAGTTACATGTGGAAATTAAGGGATGTATTCTCTCAATCAAATTACCAAAGACCAACTTGGATGCAATTAAATGTGGAAACCACCTGTACTTTCTAAGATCACCTACTTTTCAACTTAATTCCCTCTTACCAACCTACTACCTGGCCTGTTAATGTAGTTTTAGGGATATGTTAATTTGCACTAAACTTTTATTCCTCTAATAATCTCCAACAATGTTCCCATACGTATTGCATGTGGCGCCGCTATCTTCTAAAAATGTTGCTCCCACGTTTCATAAGTCTAGTACTCCTTAATAGTCATTCATTCATCACCCATGACTTCTTTCACCGTAGGCACACAGCCACCGCCTACAGCAAAGCTAATCCCACTGTATATTGTAAAAGTGGTGGAAGCCCATGGCCTATACCCTTTTGGCTCTTATTGCCGAAGCCTACAGCAAAGCCTACCGTAGGCACACAGCCACAGCCTACAGCAAAGCTAATCCCACTGTATATTGTAAAAGTGGTGGAAGCCCATGGCCTATACCCTTTTGGCTCTTATTGCCGAAGATTAAACTGAGTATGTCCATGATATGGTGGAAGATGACATTCGGTAGTAACTCTAAGATGTAGCCCTTGAAAGCCCACCATTAGATACATAATGCAGATGGTAACTGTAACGCCCCGAATTTTCGGAGCGTTAATATCAATTAAACAAAGTCAGAAAACCTCAAATTTTCAAAAGTCTCCCAAACAGGTTATTCAGAGCATCTAATCAGAAAATCTCCAATTTACACAATTAAATGTCAAATAAGCCTAAACAGTAATTTAATCCCGAATTTACTCCTACAAGGAGTTTCAAATGAAACATCGAAATCCAAATATTTCCTCTTATTATAATTTCTAAAAACAAATAATCAAAGTAGCTCTGAGATTAAACCGCTAGCTCTCAGTCAAATTGCTAGGCCCGTAATCCAATCCCCTCTACTGATCACCTGAAAGTAAAATAATAAGGGGGGTGAGCCAAATGCCCAGTAAGGTCGCTCAACGGACCAATCAACATGGGATACAAAGGTATCTGAGAAAACAAGATCGGACGTACAGAATTTTAACAGAACATATACGAACCAGAATTGTCAAAATACAAAATATGTTTTGTAGAAAGACAAAAATTTCAAAATGTATTCTTATATAGAAACTGACACTAGAGCCATTCAGAGTAAGGTCACACATGCCATCACTGGCACGTGGAACCAGGTTCAGAAAATAAGATCGCGATCTCTAGCTCATTCCACTGAGCTAGCCTACGTTCCAATCCACGTGGGTAAGTCAGAAACAGAGTAGTCACGTACACCGTGACATGGCTCATAGACTTACTTACGCATATGTTCAACAAAATATTTTATTAGACACCAAAAGTCTTATACGATGTAATATGACGAGTGGCTCCGACTAACCAAGAGTCACTAGCTTAAGTCAATAAGGCAGAAAGTCAGAAACGTAAATATTAATGACAACTCTCAATGAGATATATCAACGATCCCAAAAATTCTCAAAAGTAAATTTAAAACGACAAACATGAAAATTCAAGATCAACGAAAGTCATACGAATACAATCGAAATTTACACGAGTTCATAATGTTGCCATGTAAAGGAGTTGCCACAAAATGTATTTAAAGAAACCAACAGAAATTGACCACGTGAGAAGCCTAATGGCCTTGTAAAGGAGTTGTCATAAAATGTATTTAATTTAAAGAAAACAATGGAACTAACCATGTGAGAAGCCTGATGCAAAATAAATTTGGCATGAGTGAATACCAGTTCCATCATTGACAAGTAATGACGTAGGAAGAGAAGTTTCTAACATAAAGTCCAAACAAGTACTGACTTGTTAATTTATCGGATAAAGAGCGTGAGAAATAGGGACATGGTTATCAACGTACTACCTGGAGCATTAGAGGACATATGAATGAACACAGTAATAGTGGCGGCTCAAGCAATGAACGGCCACTAAACGTGAGTCATGATGACAATTCACGTGAACAAGATTTTTGACTTAAGAATTGATTGAACGTCAACAAATTTCAGCCACCAGACGGCACACTTCAGAGCAGAAAAACGAAGCCCAACGCACAGATTACAAGACGATACGAAAACAAAGGAATACCTTACGGAAAATATAATCATCCGAATCTAATGGTATTCTGAATTTAAAAGAATAAATTATTACAAACATACGATTGATTAGTCCAACGCTGATTTAGATTTCAAAAAGTAAAACCCTTACCTCTAATTGTACAATTCAATCACAAAACTTTGATCTCCTGAATCAATCTCTCTATCTTAAAAGTATGAAGTGTTTAGACATGTTTTTATGTTTCTAGACATTTTCATCCCCAAAATACCCACAAGTAATATCACTTAAGACCAACTACCCGCCGGTTTTAAAAAATAGAGGACCAACCTGCCACCCGCTCGAGGCACCTCCAAGAGACGCCATGGTTGCAAAAGAAACGGTCCTTCTCTTTCGCCAAGCTCTCTCCCTCCCCACGCACACTCCGGCGTTGCCTCTACAAGTATTCCTACTTTCTGCAGTTCAGACTTCTTCATACAACAATTCATCCAAATCTTCATCTACAGGTCAGTTATTGCATTAACAGAATCGCATTTCATGAATCAAGAACGGGAACCCTCTACTCTCAGTTTTTATTATGCTGTGTTATACTTTCTGCTCTTCAATGTCGACTATCTACCATGCATTCGATCACTCTACGCACATGAGATTGCATCATCTACCACTACCGCCATTCGGTCGATCAGCACATCATATGATCATATTTTACATGATTCACACCTACTTCAAAATGGGTAATTAAGCTGTGCAAAGATACATTCTGCTTTCTCTTACCATCTCCACTTCTTACTTACATGTCTCATACATGTCTTCCATCCATTAGTTCTTAGTAAAAGGGATTCATGCTTTCGTCCCCTTTACCCATTGCATGCAAGGTGTTTGAAGATATGCAAAGCGCCCTATTGTCTTACTCAATTATATAGGAAAAAACAGATTTAGGAATCATTAGGAAACCCTGGGGAATTTCCTGGATTAACTTGTATGGCCTCAATTTATGTGCCCGTTAAAATGCTGGTATTTGTACTTGCACCAAGTCGCTTGCGAGCCTCTCTTCGATCATCTTCGAAAATGCTCATGGAATTCAAATGAGAGTAAACACAAGTGTTTGGAACTCATTTTGGACTAATTGAGAATAAATACAGGTGTTCAACAGGTAAATCCAAGCACGGGAAAATCGAATGCTAGGGGAATAGTACCAATCAGGATGATATGTAAATGTAAACACACTACAAGCTGAGAACGTAAATTACCAATGACCATATACTCAGGTGCTGCACAACCATAGGTACCCATGACCCTGGTAGATACATGGCTTTTCCCATCTGCTGGCCCATCCCTGGCCAACCCAAAATCAGAAAGCTATGCACTATAGTTTTGGTAGTAAAAGGGTGAAAGTTGTAAGGAAACTACTCCTGCAAAAAATAATTCTGGGGAGCCATAACTTTATGTGTTCTACATATAAATGTTCGACATGCAGAATCAATCAAGATGTTAAGTGCACTTGGAGTCACGATATATCACTTTTGCTTCTGGATTGTGAAGATATGCAGGTCCCTTCGTAGCACCCAGAGCGACTTTTATCCTTAGGTTCCAAGAGAGTGGTTGGAAGTCAGAATCCCCTACACCAAGAACTCGGGTAATTAAAAGAAAACGCAACAAGAAAAGAAAACCAAAGGCCAATGTAAATGCCTCTCATTGAAGAAAGATTTTACTTGAAGTGCCAAAGACACTACGATAAATCACTCCTGAATAGATGATTTTCCAAGCTGCCTCGGGGCATAAACTCATACACCAGAAGCCGATGCTCATCTTCCATGCAGTATCCAACCAATTTTACAAGATTCCGATGAGAAAGTTGCCCTTGATAATTAATTTCTGCCTGCAATTCAAGAGGCTCCACATTATTACCCAATCCATTTAAACTTAGAACTACTAACAATAATGCCACCAAATAGCAGGAATGACTAGGGATGGTGCAAATATAGGTGACTGGTAAGCTTTTAGAAATAAAACCTTTGTTATCAATGTCACATGCCGTCGGCAGTCTGCTTCGTTAGGGAATCAGGTGGTGGCAATGCTATGGACAATGAGAAGATTTTGTCCAACAATAGTGCACGACGATAGCACCTACGTAAATTGCACTGAAGTCTTTTGCTTAGACTAGGCTCATGTGATCTAGAGTATCTTTCACGATATAAGATCAGCTTATGGAAGATTATGCATAATATTATTAATCTTAAAACTATAGAAAATCCTCCCTAAAAGGGAAAATGTCTTACTTACCAACCATTCCTCGTGACCCTGGCAACCTTCTTGCCTTAGTCTCTTCATGACAATGACCATGCCAGTGTCTGCTTACACATCAATGCCCCATCTCTACCTTAAATCTCTCTACCTTAAAAGTCTAAAGTGTTTAGACATGTTTATGTGTTTCTACACAATCTCATCCCCAAAATACCCTCTAAAATTTTCACATAACATCAATAATAACACCAATCACCCACCAGAATTAAAAAATGTTGCAACAACACACCGCTTCTGCCAGTCTCTCTCATTCCCCACCCGCTCAAGACACCTCTAAGCGGTGCCATGGTTTCAAAACAAACGGGACTTCTCTTCCGCCGGGCTTTCTCAGTCCCCGCGCACACTCTGGCGTTGCCTCTACAAGGATTCCTTCGTTCTGTACTTCAAAGTTCTTCCTACAATAATTCATCCAATTTGTCATCTGCAGGCCAATGTTTGCATAACAGGATCGCATTTCGTCAATCAATGAACGGAAACGCTCTACTTTCGTTTCTTATTATTCTGCATTATACATTCTGTTGGTCAATGAAGTTTATCTCTCATTCATCCGATGATTACACAAACATGATATTGCATCCTCTGTGCCTCTACAGCCACCGCAAAATCTTCCTTATGTGTCTCCTACATGTTTTCGTCCCCTTTCACCGTTGCATGCAAGGTGTTTGAAGATATGCAGATTGCCTTGTTGTGTTACCAATCACATGGGAAAAAAACGAATACGAATGACTGACAAAATTTAAAGCTTTGCCTATGGATATTATGCATTTCAAGACTCAAAATAATAACTCACCCCAGTAACAGTAATGGAGACCTCATCCTAGATGCCAGTGTTCCTATCCCTGTAGCAATAAAATGATTATCACAGAATGTCTATTCTGAAAGTTCTTCAATTTCATTCTAATCCATGTCCTACTTCCACATACAATTTTTCACATCCTTGCTGTTTCCATGTACTTCTGTTTCTACATAGGCCATGTTGATGAGGATGTTGTTTTATCTGCAAGCGTTCAGTCTAAATTCAGACAACTCAAAGATTAAGGGCCTAGAGTTGAGCAGGTTGAGTTATACTTATCAGAAAAAGGAAAACCATTAAGGGCCTAAATAGCGCAAGATATGGCATAGAACCCATCACATTGTTAGAAATATACAACTGGTTACACTATTTTTAACTGAATGTAAGGCTTGGGTTGAACCATTAAATTTAAATGATTACATGCGTGAGAAATTACGAATTAACTAAGGTATACTTTTCTTTTATAGTGATTTTGCCGATAGAGATTATTGAACCTGGAAGATTTCGAGTTCTAATTGATCATTGACGGGTTGTCCGTGCCCATTTTGGCCGTGAAACAATTCTTACTCGGGTTTTTATATTCTTGGATATGACCCATAAAGGTCAGTTCCTTCGGCCTCTAATTGAAACTTTTTTGATGCTTTACCTTATGCCTTTTGGAGTTGATAGCCTGTGATATTAGTTGATGTATCCTTGGGTTCACCCGTTGTTTGCGGTTTTTAATTTCCCTAAAAAGAGCAAGAGGTGGTTAGACTCTATCTCCATGGGCGTGTGGGATGTAGGTACCAATAAAGTGAGAGAGGGATAAAGATGGTCTTACCAACAAACTTATAGAATATAAAATGAAAAGCTTACTAATCAAACCTAAGTGAATTTCGGTACCAGCAAGTTTACTTACCAACACTAACCAAGATGGAATCGTCCTTCGAGACTAATGCCGCTGAGGATGAACTTAGTCTTCAACTATCGCTGCCTCACATTTCACATATTATGTGTTTGACTTGCAGATGTATCTTAGTATCTGGGTATATATGTCGCCGCTGCAACCAAACCAACTGGAAGATTTTAGCACGTGCTATCAGATGGAAAGAGAAGGTTTTCGCTATCTATTACCTCTATATCTCTTTATACTTTTGAAAAGCTAATAAGCAAATTGGTTTTATTCTTATGGCCTTAAACAAAACGGAACCCATCATATTACATGCAGAGAAAAGAAGGATGCTCAATCGTACTTACCAAAGGAATCGATATGCACGACTCACCACCGACGAAAAAACACAATACGTTGAGAAGGTTTCAAAAAAAGGAAACGGGGAAGCAGTGATGTGAACTCAATTGCCAATGCAAGCCTTCAAACCAAAAAAAGACCAAAGATGACACGAGGTATGTTGTATCATTAGTTCTTTTTGGTTGTTGGATGGGTAGTTGAATTGGCTTTCTAATTCTATATTATAGATAGTGGTCGGATGATCCAACGTCTTTACCCTACGAAGAATAGGCATTATTACCATATACTCTGAGATATTGGAGCTGACATGAATTAGCTCGCACGCTTTACTGTGATTGGCTGATTCAGTGTTTAAGCATATGGGTAATAATCATGACGACCGTTTTGAGATATGGGAGTCAAATTTTATCTACTTGTTATCCAACTCCTCTTCGGGTTCTAATGTTATGATACTGTCTAGCCCCTGTTATCAAGTAAATATATAATAACAAATGAGAATTGAGACTTTTTCACACATGTGCAGAGGACAGAATATCCTTCAATCGCAGTTATCGAAGGAATAGATATGCTCAACTTACCAATGAACAAAGAGCTCTGCATATAAAGCAAGTTTCCCAAAATAGAAAAAGGCGGAGCATCAATGTAAAATCACTTGCAATCGCACGGCGTCAAACGGAAGATATCCCAGAGATGAGACCAGGTACATTATGTCATTCTTTTGTTGTCTTCTTTCTTCGTTGACAGTTTATGCTACAAATGGCATTGTGCAAGGATTTTCTCTTCCTTTACATTTTTAAGATAGAGACATTCTATCACATTTTTAATATGTTTAGGCACATCACTCTTTAAAGATAGAGAGATTCTATCACACTTTAAGTTTCACTGATACGAAAGGAAGCAGATTTTTGTGCAAAGCTGAAGATGCAAATTGCCATATTTTCTTACCCAAAAGAGGAAAATGGAAACAGTTCAATAAACATCTAATGTGCAAAAGTGCAGAGTAATGATGCATGTCATTCCATATATTCAAACACCTTGAATACAATGGTAATACCAAAGATAACATCAAACAGTGAATCCATGGAGTAAGGTAAATTGAGCAAATGCGTGCACATTTTATAGATTGAAAGTAGGAGTAGTTGCTCCAATTAGATTAAAAAAGGCATACCCGTAAATGGGACATAAAGTTTTGCCTTGCCAAAAAAGAAAAAAATACTAATATTTTGCTGGATGTGAGATGCGATGTTGACTTTGTCGGGATGTTCTTCTATTAGGAGAGTAAATGGAGCGAAGGGATCTCTGGCAAGTTCCTTGCTGATGCAGAAAAATTACTATTATGTGAGGATGAGGGTCGGTTTGGATTATTTGCATGAACCATATGGTAATTATGAGTATAATGCATATGCTTGTAAAGGTAGGTGAGACATCATGCAAATTCTGCTTGAACTCTTAGTAGATCATGTGAATTGGAGGAATTTGTAAAAATGTGGATGGTGATTAGTGTTAAGTACATTATTTCCCCTGCAAAAGTAAGAGAGTGTGGTTTAGACGGGCTACATTTTCTGTGGCATGAGTGATACAAGAGTTTTACCCATAGTTCATTTGTTTTCTCTATGTTTGGGAGCCCTGGGTAATGCCTAAGTACGTTTTGCTACTTTCATTCTCAATTTTGGGCTCAGCCTCATCTGATGGAACCCAACATATTGGTCAGCATAATCTGAGGTTTAGTGTGCGCTTGTTGCCAGCAACTTCAGGTGGTATCGCAGCTATGCAATTTTTTGCAGCAGGGTATGCTATATTAAGTGCACCATGTGCTCGACCATTTTCCCAAATGATCTCCCTCTGCTAGATTTAATACAAGTATTGCTCCCTATAGCCATTAAATATCCAAAATATCCATACAGATTAAGATAATTGCATGTTTCTTTTTCTTTCATCTCTTTCACTTCTTTGATCTAAGAAAACCCTTTGGATACCTCTCGGCCATTAGTTGGTTGAACAATTGTGAGCTGTTCTTACTTAGGAATTGTAGGAAATGACACAATTTGACTGTTCCTACGTGCATGTGCTTTTAAGTATGACGCCAGATGTAGCTTCCTCAAGTAGATCTATGTTAGCCTCTTTTAAATTAGAGCCATATTGAGATATTTTGTTGCTTGTTCATGTAACTATTACAAAGGTGAGACTTTTGTGCCACGTCTAATGAAAAATTTTTTTCTTTCTTTCTGTTAAGGGTCTAATCCACAGTATTTTAGATCAAATAAAAAAAATCATCAATACATCACGAAATATATAGTAGTAGAGAACACATGCCAAAAAGCTATGAGTTTATTATCTAAACTATATCGTACTCTCGTTGTTATAGAGGTGTGATTCAAATACAAAGAAGACAACCATGAAGACATAAGTAAGTGCGAAAATGAAAAAGAAAGGGACACATGTATGTTTCGAGTACTTAGTCATAAACTAAACCAGATACAAACAAAGTGATGCAAATTAAGTAAAAAAGCTAGCATAGAGTTAAAAGTAAGGCATGTTATCATTTGGAATAAGGTTCTGTAAAAAAGAGGATTGTTAGTCAATCTTACTCAGGCTTTGTTGGAGTGGATTTGGGCCTGTTTTGCTGGATTCGTTTTTACATTTCAGAAATATTGATCATGCGTCTAATATACTTAGGAACCGACGATGATGATAAGAAAGAAACAACTTAATAAAGTGAGAGACAACCTTTGGGCGTTCATCTTAGTATCCCTACACCCTACAATGTAGCAGACTCATGATTAATGTTGAAGAAGAGATAAAGAGGAGTTACAAAGATATAAACTAGATTAGAAAATATACGAACACAAGATCCCAAAGCACATAGATCTTATAATTCCCAGCCAAATCACAAACTTTAGTCACCTTAAGATACTTCTTTTAGGTATTGGTTGTATTCATCTTGTAAGTATGTACTATATATATAGTTATCAAATATGGCAAGTAAATTACAAAATAGTGTTGGGAAAGAACTCTAGGTGCATGCTGTTACTCCTTGAAAAAAGGATTCTGTTGCAGCATAGAACCATCACATGTTGCAATGACACAGTTGTTCTAGGAAAGGAACTGTGAAACTGTGTCTTCATCTAAAAGTTTTTAATACCATGTGGAGTTACATATCATAAGCAAGTGGTATAAACAATAAAGGAAATAAAAGGAATGCACTGTCTGAAAGGGCATATATTTTCTTGACCATAGACGCCAAAGTGATATTAATAATCCTTTCATAAGTTACTTTTAGATATTGATTATTTTTGTTAGTTCATTAGCGGGTACTTAGAGTATTAGCTCAAATTAATTATATCATTTGAAGAAACATATGTGTATAAAGTTCGTGCGTGCGCCACCCCCGCCCCCAACACACACACACACATGCATATATAATAAAGCACTAATTGTAAGTTCATGTCATTTAACCATTTGAGAGCGAGGTTATGATTTTTGTGCCTTTTTGGTTTACTTTTTCCATAATTATTGTTCAACCTTATGGCATTACACGACCATAGGATGCCGAGTTTAATAGAAGATACTTTGCAGCATGATCATTTTCCTCATTCAGGACTTGTATATGCATCTATATATGCATATGTGGATCCAACTTCATGGATGTTGTATCTGAATTTAAATGATATGCATATTGCTTGTGCACTTGAAGATAGTGGCTGGTCTTCGTGGGGAATTTGGTAGTTATGACTCTGAGATAGATGACTGTAGGTGACCAAATCTGTAGGTCATGAGCTTAGCTGAATGATGCTTTTGATGCAGAGGAGATTACCACATTTAGTTTTCTGGTGGAGGTAGTTATATTTTGTTGAAGTCAATCACTAGGAGTCCAGAGAGAGCGCGCTCCAAGAAACCATAGTGTACAAATGATCCTTAAAGGAATGATAATGATGTAGTAATAAAGTTTTAAACTCTTTTAAGTTTCCTTAGAGCTGGATTTTCAAATGTTCAGAGATTAAGAGAATTACTTGAAGAGCCAATGAGGGGTTTGAGTATTGCTCAAAACTGTCATTAGAGTTTGTCCTTATGCTACTCAATTTATTATTTCTTTTTTGGCGGTTAAACAAAAGAACATGTGGTGGCATAATGTCAAACTCACTGAAGATATTTTCAGTCAAGGACCAAAAGGTGATTTCTCCCCTTTTCAATTCTCTTGCTTCCTATTTAAAAGAATTAGTCTTACTGAGTATAATCTTTGTTTGTTGTCACTTCACAAATGCTTAATCGATTTCAAAGCAATACAGTCATCATACTGTGGAGATTTCAGCCTGATCTTGCCCTTAGTTTTGAGATTTATGAAGCACTTTTGGAGGTATTGTACTGAGACTCGCTTCGATTGCACATTGATTTGGGTGGGGTACACCAGGCCAAGGCAGAATTTTGGATATCTAGGGGATAAGCACTCTTCTCAGATTAAGAGTCTTTCCAAGCACCCAAAAATGATCTTGTGGGTAGCAAATGCATGCTTGCTTTTGCGGGTATGCGTGTTGTGGTCTGTTCGTTGGAGCTAGCTAGCTATTAATGTGGCCTACTTTTTTATTCATTTCAGAGAGAAGATTCTACCAAGAATAGGTTGGTTTATCTGCTTTTATGGGAACACAAGAGACCAAGCATAATGTTAACTCCGATGGCGTTCAATGCCCATAGCAGCGATACGCAGGTCTAGGGGTACCACTAGGTCACGTAGTTTGCTGAATAATGGTTTGATGTACTGAAGATGACCACATTATGTGTTTGGTTGGAGGATGTTTTATCTTACCAAACTTCAACACTATGAGTTGACAGAAGAGCTCAAACAAACCAGACTGTCTTGAATGATGCAAAAAAGTCATGGGTAATGATGAAGTACGAAAGTAAAACCGTTGAATTTCATAACTAACTATCCAAAAAATATGCGGTGCAGGAAGTTTTGAGATGTGTTGGCTAGGTTAAGAGTAACAGAAGTTTCAAGCTTTTACCAAGGTGGCATGAACTGCTGATTTGAGGCTTCAGGTGAATGACCAAGTTGATGTATAATGGTAGGTCTTGGTAGGGGTTAAGGTTTGTAGACTTGAGTGTGTGGGAATATGCATACTTTGGTTGTACCACATCAACTATTTGGCTTGAGGAGTTACATACATAACCAAACTCGAATAGAGAGCTCAAAGAATCTATATATATTTGAAAGTAGAGGGATAAATTAAACCTGGACAATTATGGAAGTAAGAAGCACTGAATTGCTTTTGCACTGATGTAGAAAAGGTTTTTCAGCCTTAAGAAAAATATACATTTTGTATGATTCAATTTTATCCGTCCTTAGAGATTTGGCCTTAGAAAAAATATAGAGAATGATCTTCAAATTCCATAGTTGCAGCTGAAAATCAAGCCCAATTCAAATACCACATCAATAACATAGAATTTCATTAATTTTGGTTTATCCTTGAGAAAAATATACAGTATGTATGATTTAGTTTTATAAGTCAAGATGAATATTGTCATTCTCGCATATCTTGGGAATAAAGCTGTAAACAACATTGCTTTGCTTACTGTGATGCTGTCAAATGACATATTAACTATCTCTTAGACAATTTTTTTCTCTTTTTATTTATACTAAAACTTTCAGCTTTGTACAATTTTGGGTGAACCAGATGAAACAATAAGCCATAGAGTCTACTCTTCTACTTTTGAACTACGGAAATGCAATCCCTGCAATTTTTGTGGTGCTAAGAAATTTGACTATGAGCCTCCAAGTTTTTGCTGTTATGGTGGAAAGGTAGTTTTGGCAAAGCCCAATATTCCAGATGATCTACGGGTGCTATTTACCTCTCAGAGTGATGATGCAGTAGAGTTTCGCAGACATATTCGAGCATATAACAGTATCTTTTCGTTCACATCATTCGGCGTAAAGTTAGATAAAGAACTTGCAAGTTCTAGGAGAGGAATCTACACTTTCCGAGCTCAAGGGCAAATTTACCATGATCTTCCTTCTCTGGTCCCGCCAAATAATGTTCCTTCCTATTTCCAGTTATATTTCTTTGATACAGACAACGAGCTCAAAAACAGATTGCAAATTTTAAGTGATGCCAAGCTGAGTGAACCCATTACCAAGAAACTCATGGAGCTTCTATCTGAGAATCCATATGCTCAATTTCTGCGCAGATTAGAAGAGAGTCCTTTAGATGCTTGTGAAGTTTGTATAAGGAGCGATGTTCAATTGGATCAAAGAGTTTATAATTCTCCATCAGCTGATCAAGTGGCTGCAATTTGGATCGAAGGCAACAATCCTACATCTGCATATGAAAGGGATATTATTGTCCATGCGCATTCTGGGCATAAGCATAGAGTAAGACACTACTATGGGTGTTATGATCCTTTGCAGTATCCACTACTATTTCCCAGAGGTGATATTGGGTGGCACCAAAATATACTGAAAATAGATTCCGAAAAAGCTAGCAATTCCGTTCTTCAAAGAACTGAAAATGCCAATATCCCTAACTTTACATCAGCAGAAGATATTTTTAACCAAGAACAACAAGGTGATTTTCTGCTTCTTCGCTGCTCTCAGTTTTTGTCGATAAAGAGGATAACAATGTTTTCTTGTAGGTTTTACCATCTAACCAATGCATCCAAAGAATTTTATAGGTGTTCGAGGTGAGGAACTGAGGAAGGTATCATGCAGCAATACTACTCTTACAAATTGCAAATTCGAGATGACGATGACTCTATTATTCTTTTATCGAGAAGACTATTGCAGCAATATGTAGTAGATATGTATATTAAGCTTGAAACGACTCGGCTTGATTACTATAGAAATCAACAATCCAAGTTACGAGCTGAGTTGTACCAAGGAATTGCCGATAGTGTGTTGGCTGGAGAGGTCAGGGGAAGTATGGTCGGGAAAAGAATTGTATTGCCTTCATCTTTTGTTGGTGGGCCACGAGACATGCGACGGAGATATCTTGATGCCATGGCATTGGTGCAACGTTTTGGAAAGCCAGATCTTTTCATAACAATGGCTTGTAATTCAGAGTGGAAGGAGATACAGGAGGAGTTGAAAGAAGGTCAAACTGCTCAAGATAGGCCTGACTTAACTGCTAGAATTTTTCGAGCAAAGCTACATGATCTGAAGGAGCAACTGCTCAAGAAACAAATATTTGGTAAAGTTGCTGCTTATGTTTACGTTATCGAGTTCCAGAAAAGAGGCTTGCCTCATGCTCACATATTGCTCATTTTGAAGTCACAATATAAGATTACAAGCTCGGACTGTTTTGATAATTATGTATGTGCCGAAATCCCTGATCTAAATAGTGAACCAGATCTGCACGAAAAGGTTGTTAGACACATGATGCATGGTCCTTGTGGAGAAAAGAATCCAAAAAATGCATGTATGCGTGAAGGACAATGCAAGAATCATTACCCACGACCTTTTTGCCCAGAGACAATGCAAGGGGAGGATTCTTATCCAATATACAGGCGAAGAAATGACAACCGTGAAGTATTTGTACGCAAGAAATATTTGAATAATTGTTGGGTTGTACCATATAACCCATTTTTATTGACAAGGTATGACTGTCATCTGAATGTCGAAATTTGCTCTGGAATTCAAGCAGTCAAATATCTTTACATATATATATATATATATATATATATATATATATATATATATATATATATATATATATATATAAGGGCCATGATAAAGTTGCAGTCCACATTGCTCATGATGAAGAGGATGTTGTCATTGATGAAATTCATCAGTTCCAAGATGCTAGGTGGGTATCAGCACAAGAGGCTATGTGGAGAATTTTTGAGTTCGATTTGAACGAGATGCATCCGGCCGTTATAAATTTGCAGCTACACCTACCAAACAAGCAATGTGTCTCATATTGGGAAAATCAAAATCTGGAGAATTTATTATGCTCGGATGTTGCATCAAGAACAATGCTAACTGAATTCTTTAAGGCTTGCAGTAATGAAGATGATAAAGAAGCAAGAACTTACCTTTATAGAGAATTTCCTGAGCATTATGTCTGGAACAAGAAAGGCAAGTTTTGGAGCAAAAGAAAGTCAAAGGAAGTGATTGGCCGTGTCAATGGAGCAAATCCATCGGAAGGGGAAAGATACTATTTGAGACTTCTACTGAACCATGTAAGGGGTCCAACCTCCTTTTGGTACTTATTAACCTATAACGGTGTCCAATATCACTCTTTCAAAGAGGCTGCAGCAAAGAGAGGACTGCTGCAATCACATGACAGTATTTCAGAATGTTTATACGAAGCTGCTCACTTTCAAATGCCGAAGGCTTTGCGATGCCTTTTTGCGATCATCTTAGTATATTGTGAGCCTAATGATGTTAGAAATCTATGGGACAGTCATTTCAGTTCACTGTCAGAAGATTTTTTGAAGATGTCACCGACGACTGATAAAATGCGAGAATGCAAAACTTTGCAAGGGGTCGACTTCTTCTTGGAAAGCATGGGAAGAAGCATAGCAGAGTATGATTTACCGACTATGGAATCAACTTTTTCAGATGCAATTAACATGGAAAAGCGTGAAGTACTTGATCAACTAGCTGTTATAACTCCACCAGAGGATCTTCTAGCCGCTTCATCTTTGAACCCAGAACAACAGGTTGCTTATGACATCATAATGGATCGGGTAAATTCGAACGGAAGTGGTGCATTTTTCATTGATGGTCCGGGGGGACTGGTAAGACCTACTTGTATCAAGCTCTACTTGCTACAGTTAGATCAAGAAAGCTAATTGCAATTGCAACAGCAACATCCGGTGTAGCTGCTTCACTTATGCCCGGTGGTCAAACAACACATTCTGCGTTTAAAATTCCAATTAATTGCCCAATTATGTTGTTAAGAAACTTAGACCCCTCGGAAGGACTCTGCAATGGAACTAGAATGGTTTGTAGAGGCTTCGAACCCAATGTTATTCATGCAGAAATAACGTTGGGACAGTTTGCTGGGAAACCTGTCTTACTCCCTAGAATTCCACTTCTCCCACCGGAGGATGGTTTTAGCCCCTTTATATTTAAGCGTACACAATTTCCTGTACGAAGTTGTTTTGCTATGACAATAAACAAAGCTCAAGGGCAAACTATACCACATGTTGGAGTTTATTTACCTCAACCTGTCTTTTCTCATGGCCAATTGTATGTTGCATTGTCTCGTGGGACTTCAATGTCTACAACAAAGATACTGCTGAAATCAGCTTCTCAAGACAAAGATAGACACATGTACACAAGGAATGTCGTGTATAAGGAAGTCTTAAATTCTTAAAGGTCTAATCCTCTTTGCATTTACTTTTTTCCTGTTGCACAATTTCTGGATTGCTCTATTAAACTATTTCTATATTTTAATTATTTCTAATTTTGTTCTATTTCTGTTTGATTTTATTAGGTACTTCCAAGAAGGCTGCTCCTAATATGAGTTACAGTATAGAAAGCAAGTTTTTAAAACTTTAGGTAAGCTTATGAACATATCTCTTGATAGATACTACAATGCATGGGTTCAATACTCCTTCCTTCAAATGCTTTTGTGCCTTCAATTCTCTTAATCACTAAGCAATCACAGCTATTACTTTCGTACGCATCATAGAGAAATTTTACATAATTTGTCCCCAATGATTGTTTTCGAGTGTCCAGGATTGAATTAAAATATCTTAGCATTGGATTTAACTCAAATTGCAATTGCAGAGCAAATAAGTATTGTTTGACTGCTAAAATAGGGCCAAAATGATGAGAACAGTCAATGTTTACACATTTAAGTACTGTTCTAGGAATTTGCAATAAGTTGAAGTGGAAAAAAGCATGAAATACAGGGTTTACTTCTCAAGGGTGAGGGCTTACTTTAGAATTTAATATGGAATGCTTAGTTGAAGAAATTAGTTGGTCAACCATAATCTGTGTGTGGGAGCATGTGTGTGTTTTCCCATTTTGTTGGGAAGCGGGAGATTGTTCCCTACAGTCGACACTCTACATAAGTAACTTAATGTACTCAATACAATATAAACATAAAGTAGTTTGCTAAGAGCTACTCTGTAATAATCATAAGAGTTACTAAAAGAGTAGCTCTTTAAAGTGGGTCATAATAGGTAAATGCAGAAATTAAAATTTTGCTTTGGCAAATGATGGATAATGGAATCAATTGGTTCCAATTTTCTATGCTCTACGTCATTGATTCTAGATGCAGGAGGTGTTCCAAAATCTAAAGGAAGTAACTCTCTCGACATATTGGGCACTTCTATCATGTATATATAAACGGCTTTTTGGGACTCAGTAAATCTAAGTTATTAAGTATCCATATAAAAGGGAGCATTTCTAGGAAATTGGAATGCTTTGAACACTGTTCACCAGCTCAGTTGGCTCTGATTGAATCTCTAAAAATCAGAACTCTGAAACTATGGTTTCTTTAATGATTTTGCTTAAACATAATTATACGCTGAATCAAGGAGAACCCATGAGCAAGCAGAAATTTTTTCTGGAAAAATTGAGGCAAGAATCACCAATAAGCCTCAACTTTTATTACTGTAGTTAGGTTCTAGGTAACTACAACCAAGCAAACTTTTGACACAAACAAGTGAAAACTGATATTATTTGACACTGAGCAAAACTTCTTGAAGCTCCATAAAACTGAGCAAAACCAGAAACAGATAGCTTCAGATTCCAAGTCACAGTTCCTCATAGGTCATAGCACCAGTACATCAACATGTCAATCATAATTCATGCAGAAGACAAAAACCATGAACAAGTATGAATAACTTTCAGTTACCTCTGTGACCATGCTGTGGAATAGAAGCCTCCACAAGAAAGAAATGTTTGGTGATGACTATTATACTAATGATGATGAGTTAATGATACAAACAAAAGGATGACTATCCAGGCACCAAAATTGGTTCTGGTAAGACCAGAGAAGAAATGGGTGTCTCCAAATTCCTCCTTAAACAATTGTGTCTGAGACTTTGAATTTTCCTTGGGCCCCATGGTAGGAGACTAACCATTTAATCTTCAGTTCACCATGTCTGTGTTAGATGTACATTCCCTCTCCCTAACCTACCCTTTTTTCTACTTTGTTAACTGTTACCACCAAACTTAAAACTACCTATTCTGCTACTTCCCATTTTCTCTCATCAGATTCACATCTCACCATTTTTAGCGTAATGTAGTAGATAACCAAAATACACGCACAAAAAGTTTATCAACTAATGTAGCGTAAAAGCGATAAAAGAAGTAAACAATCCAGTAATTTACATTTATAGCTGTGTCACGTGAATTATTGCAAAGTTCTAATGAATTCGTTTGCGTTAGCAAATCAAGTTTCCATCTTATTTTTGGGTTCTAGATTTTTTTTCTTTTTTTTGAAGGTTGATAGTTAGATCAGAACAGTCAGTGGCCTAGAATGGGAATGGTCCCTAGGATGGGAAGATGATGATCAATGAGCCATTAATGAAACTTCATATAAGTAATGAACCAGGAGTCCATGTGATTATATGGCAAATTCATTACTCCTACCTTGCTGGTTTAATACTGATTATTAAACCTGCAAGTGAAGGTAACATGATGATAACTCCCTCATAACTCCAAAACGGGGGAATTGCTGATAAAGCCAATTCTTCATAGCAATCACTTGGCAGTAGGCCAAGTGATTTGCAGCAAGAGTGTCAGATTAAGCCTAATGCGGCCTGAGTTAGATGGTATGCCTCATGAGTATCTTTCCTTGGGACGTGTTGTAGGATGAAACCATCGGATTCGTCACCTAGACGAAAGGCAGTGGTCTGATGTGGACATAAACCTCAATGCTAGCACTTTGACCTGCCAGCTAAATGATGGATCATTGGTTCTGAGACTATAAGGACATGATCAATTATCCTAATTTTCATGCTAACAACACTTCTAGGCCTATGATTAGAGCTTCATAGTCAGCAGGCTTATTGGTGCACAGGAAACTCAATAGGAAAGACAACATTTTTGGCAACTTTCGTTCTAACAACACTTCTACGCCTATGACTAGAGCTTCATAGGCAGCAGGGTTATTGGTGCAGAGGAAACTCAATAGGAAAGACAACATTTTTTTCCTATCGCTTGTGAAATCCAAACAACCCGCACCTCAGCTGAGTTGTTGGTTTTAGATCCATGAGAATAAAGTTCCCAAGGAGGTAGAGAAATGTTGGACACATTCAGGGCATTAGGGCCAATGTTAATGTTAGGGCCAATCTATAAGATTAGGTGATCAGCCAAAAAATCATCTATGGCTTGGCCCTCGACAGCCCATTTTTGGATATAATAAAAAGATAACTCCGTCAGAGCCAATGCCCACTGATCAATACTACCACAGATGAACGGTCTAGAGAGCGTCTATTTGATCGGGTTAGTTTGGCTGATAATGTTGATAATACTATGAAGCATGTATACTCTCAATCTCTGGCAAAAAAGGAAAATAGCTAAGCATTATTCCTTAATGGCTATATACCTTTGCTAAACAGGTGTTAAGAACCTACTGAAAAATAAATAGCTTGCTCAAAACCAACTTCATTGTCTTGAGCTAACAAACTTCCAATGGAGCTATTTCCAGCAGAGAATTTTAATATCTCTACTCTCTAACATCCATTTCCTGAGATTAGACATTAAGTGTTTTGGTGGAGATGGTTATACTTTTGCTGAACTCAATCAGTAAGAGTCAAAAGAGAGAGCACTTCAAGAAACAATAGTATATGAACAATACGTAAAGAAATATAGTGATGTAGTAAGAAAGTAGAAACCATTGACTTGCTCTTATGGTGAAGCAGAATTAAGCCATTTACTACTTTTAACAGTATTCTATGTAATATACGCACAAAAGCACTTCTGAGTTTTCTTAGAGATAGATTTTTAAGTGTTAAGAGATTGAAGAGCCAGTGAGGATCTGAGTATCAGTCAAATTGTGTGTGCTTATCATATCAGAACCAAGTTAATTGTATTCGCATACCACAGATTGTGGCCCTGAAAATTGACTGCTACCTTAAAAGATACTAAAGGCATACATATAAGGCCATCGAACATTTTCACACAGGTAGCTTGATGCAATTCTTATTTCATGATGCTTTTTCGGAGAACATATGGCCATTGATATAGACTCCCTAACATTAAAATTTTAATTATATTCGTCTTGTTATCTTTTCCAAGGTTTGAGATCACATTGATATTTTCCACTCTCCAGTAATCTGGAAAATCTCTAAGACACTACTGAACAAAAAATTCGTATAGGGTTACTTTGTAATTGCTATATGCTATGTTCATTTACGGAGCCTTATCTTGACTAATGAGTCAATAGGGTCGTTATATAAGTCCAACTCTTGAAAATTAAATGTTTATCGCTCATTTATATGAAATCTTCATAATTTGATGCATCACTTTCAATGTTGGCTTGAGGCTCCTTTACATCATATCTTTTTTCTTGGTTTATGATTTCTAATAGATGGTTCTTTTCTTTTTCCTTCTCTATTGCAGATAGACTTGGAGGGCATCTTAACAAATTCAAACGAAGTGTCAGAATATTCTTCTTCCATATTTTGGTCTATCTGTGTGTTTCAAGTGCAGCTACAACATTTAAATCGTTGATTAAGCAAATCAAAGCTACATACGAGTTTCAAGTTGTATCCCAGTATAATTGGATTTAAAACACTACCAATTGTTTGTTCTTTTTACTTTGAATCTACAAGTTGTACCTGATTGTTAGAACTATTGGAATCCAGTTTTTAGAGCACATTTAACAACAATGTTTATTGCCGCTTATTCTATCCCACTAATTGTATCGGCAAAAAAAAAAACTACTGTTGAAGGAGAGGATTCGTTGGAGAAAAAGATAGTACAATTTTTTACCTTACAAAGCAGAAGCGGAGATTTTACCATCAACACTGTCGAATGTGTCCCAAATTATAATATGTCTAAAAATTATAATAAGTTAATCACCTCAAACATTAAGTCACTGCTTTTTTTTTCCTGTGTCTTTTCCCTTCTTAGAACTCTTTTTAAACTTAACATCAATCAATTGTCAAATGCAATAAACAAACCTTATTATCATTTCCAAATTGTAACGTAGTCTTCAAAAATATATTTTCTCAATTCTTTTTGACAATCCTATTAACATGTTCATCCGAACTTGTCTACTGGGTTGCACGCTTGTATAGGTCTCATGTGCCGAGTTACATTAATTGCTTGATCAAGGCTCACCGCACAGGCTAAACTTTGAGTACGACTAATGAGCATTCATGTTTATCATTTACCTATAAGATATATAAGTATGTCAATATATAGATATTTTATTCTATTGGTTAATGGTTGATGCTTAATGCTTATTTGGTTAATATTAATAAATCAACATTAATAAAAATAATAATAAAAAATGTACAACAAATGGAACTTTTGTTAACTAAATAAATATAAATATAAACATTATGTGGCAGCTACTATCTAAAGCATATTCAGGAACAGAAGTTGAAGACCGTTGAAGCATATTCAAAGGTCGCGCCTATTCTGTATCAGACAACCGCGAAAATGGTGACCGAAGAATTCAAATTGGCGACCCCAAAATCATGTCCCCCGAACTCAAACTCCATAAATATGTACCGTATATCAGTCGGCAACTCCTTCAACCGTCTCCAGAAACCGTCAATCGCGTGGTAAGAGCTTTTGATATTTCTTCCATTTCTTCACTAACAATGATGATAATCATTGTTACCGTCTTTCTTGCATATTTCACGACTGTCATTTACGATCTTGTGAGTGGTAAGTAATATAGTACACCACTTGTTTGTATGTATGCCTCAAAGAATAGCCCTTTCAAGGATATGTTTGGACCTTTGGCTGCGTCAGCATCTTAGTACTATTTATGGATTTAGAGTTTATAAAATTACAGTGAACCCTTTGGTTTTAACTTTATCCAGGAAATTCAGATCTATATTTGATTTTTTGACATTTCTAATAAGTACATTAGATATTTCATGGTGCATGGTCTACGTGGATAGCATGGTAAACGAGAGTATTTTACCCTATCATGCTTAAGCTGTATTATGAATTTGCACATGCAATCTTTGAGGACATTCATCTGATACACATATAAACATTGCATTGTCCTGCATGTGCTTCCTAATTTATGGAAATGCAATAACAACATTATGTAGATCCTGCTATATACATTATGAGCAGATTGGTTAATTGAAAACTGCTTTTGAGTCAAGCCATCTTCCAAATGCCTATATTCATTTCCTAGACTTGATTTTGTAGGTATTCAATTTACGCAAGCAGAGGTAACAATGGCAAGGAAAAGAAAGCTTCCTACCGTTGTATCGTCAGACGATGAGCAGCTAGCTGAGAAAGCCACATTCTCTACTTTTGAAGATCATTACCCCAGTTCATCTAAAGCAACAAACCCGGCTGGAATGCAGGGTATGTATAGTAGAAACGTAGTCTAAGAAACAACAAGTAGTCACGCTTACTTACATATCTTACCTGAAATAGAGTTATATGTACACTAACACGCCTTTCGAATCTAGACAAAGCTCGTGCAGGTAATAAACAATCACGAAAGCGCAGGCCTAGGAAGAGTTATGCCAAAGTACAAGCCGGTGATGTACAAGAATGCAAGGAAAAGTCGGTTTGGCTCAAAGTCGAGGACACACGAGATACAATCAAAGAAACTCTACCTCCGACCACATCAGGTGAAGTAAAAAACTATCACAAGCTATTGTGCTAACATGCCATGGTATGCATAGATTCCCATGGAAAAAGTATAAACTTTCAGCCAAATTGATTCTTACATGCCATGTTCTTGTGACACCTTTTTATCCATAGAGAGTCCTTATGATGCATCAAATGTCATAGATGTTTGCATATTGTTGCTTTATTCCATTATCGTATTCTTTGAATCCCCAAACCACCTTCTTATTTGGAAGACGCAGGTCTTTCCAGACCACCATGACCTTTGTGCATTTCACATCTCACGCATGCCATACAAGAGCTCTTACCTCTGATATAATTTTTCCAACAATTAATTTAGGCAAGATAGGTATCATATACCAATAAACCTGCATACTAAGAAACACATATATTGCCAATTGCACTCTGGATATCTTGCTAATCAACCTTTCAATGAAAACTTGGCAATCATAAACAAAGCAATAAGTACCACCACCTTGTCGAGTGGAACTCCAAAGTAGTAATTTGGAGTTTGCCAAGAGATATGCCAATAGTATTAGAGAGACTCACTGCGTTTTGCTCATCCACCCCTGCCAGATACATTGAACTCTTACTTAAATTGGGAGCCAAGCTTCATAGGATTTCAAGTTCAGCAAGGGCATCCTTAAACTGTATTAAAGTGGAATTATCAGCTTGAGCCAATAAGAACTGATCATTTGCAAAACAAAGATGGCTAATCTGCAAGTCCTTGCACTTTGGATGAAAAATGAATTGAGCTTGAGCAGCATATTGATCTATAAGACCAGAACAGGCCTCCATAACCAGTAGAATCTGCAGTTTTAAACATTGCATTGCCCACTATCTGTAGGAAATCCCAGCCCCTGAATCATATATCTTCTGAAGCTCTATTTTCATTACAAATCTGGAAGTACCACCGTCTTTGTGGTAGTTTTTCACCAATTCCTAAATTACAAGCATAAAGCAATACGTCAATATGATTAGCATGGGCAGGGGCAAGACTAGGACTCTTTGTAGTTTGTCGATATATCACATTTTTCTGATACACATATGAACATTGCATTTTCCTGCATGTGATTCCTAATTTAACTTACTTTCTTGTAACAACTTTATGGATATGCAATAACAGCATTATGTATATCCTACTTTATACATTATGAGCAAATTGGTTACTTGAAAACTGCTTTCGAATCAAGCCATCTGCAAAATACCTCTATATTCATTTCCTAGACTTGCTTTTGTAGGTATTCAATTTACGCAAGAAGAGGTGACAATGGCAAGGAAAAGAAAGCTTTCTACCGTTGTATCCTCAGACGATGAGTAGCTATCTGAGCAAGCAACAATCTCTACTTTTGAAGATCACCACCCCAGTTCATCTAAAGCAACAGACCCGGCTGGAATGCATGGTACGTAAAGTAAAAACGTAGTCTAAGAAAGAACAAGTAGTCACGCTCACTTACATATCTTACCTGAAATCGAGTTATATGTACACTAACAAGCCTTTTGAATCTAGACAAAGCTCGTACATGTGATAAACAATCACGAAAGCGTGGGCCTAGGAAGAGTTATGCCAAAATACAAGCCGGTGATGTACAAGAATGCAAGGAAAAGTCAGTTTCGCTCAAAGTCGAGGACACACAAGATACAATCAAAGAGACCCTACCCCTGACCATATCAGAAGTTGGATCTTCAAGTCGTGCACCTAATCATCTCGAAGGTGACTATAAAGCATTATCCTACAAATTATGCTAGCCATTAATTTTTCAAACGCAACATTTATATGTATTCTATCTTAGTAGTTTTTAACATATCAACCTCTTGCTTAAGTATCCGATAGGAGAAATGTCTTAAGTAATTCTATCTTTATGGTTTTCACTTACATATTTATGCTGTTACTAAACTGTCTGTACAAATATCAAAGTAGATTCTCCAACTCAATCATACGTGCTAATAGATCAACTTCAAGCATATGATAGAGACTGGGCAGTAAAAGTTAGAGTACTGCGAAGGGGTAATCTGGAGCCCTATTGCAACTCGAAGGATCTGGGCACACATGGAAAATCATATTCATGGACGAAGAGGTACACTAATCTTAAAATTTTCTGTAATTAATCATTTTTTCATTCTGTATTTATGCTCGATAATGTATCACATTGCTTTGTAATGACAGGGTACAAAAATACAAGCTATCGTATTCAATGATGTTCAAAAGGATAAAACGTATCTGATTTCTTACCAACAATGACAGTCTTGAACTAACCTTTTCTTCCGGTACTCAAGTGAAGGAGCTTGAGACGAACATAGATATAGCTCAACTTCGATTGCAATTTGTCTCATTCAAGGATCTAAAGCACCATATTGAACAAAATGATATCATTGGTATGTTAGAGGAGATCTTGTACAAATTATGTAACAGCTATATGATTTGCGTTAAACTTACCTAACATATATTCCCTTTTCTCCATTTTAGATGTGGTTGGCTTATTGGGAGATATTGACAACTTATCATTGCTAAAGAAGCCAGGAGGTGGTGGGATAATGAAGCGGGATATGATACTCACAAATACAGAGTAATGTTCCATGTTCATTGGATTTTTTTTTTATTTTTGTGTTACCAGCAAACAATCTTAACCATTGCAGTATCTAATATACTTTAGGTATGACACTGTTGTCATAACATTATGGTCCGATTTGGCTAAAAATGAAGGAAATGTTCTATCGGAGGTAGCATATGATAAGCCTATTGTTATTCTCTCAAAGGCCAAAGTAACAAGATATGGAGGTGCATTTTTCTTAGATAATGAAGTCTAATATTGCAATTTCTGGAAAGTTAAAGCAGAAACCATTTTCCCTTTGATTATGTATGTTTTACTTAAAATATAGGTATCATATCTCTGTACACACTCTCCATTACGACACTCCATATAAATCCAGCTTTGCCGGAAGTTGAAGCATTAAAAGCATGGTATGTATAAATCACTTGCAATGAGATACAAGATACTATATTTACTTTATCAATGTTACGACGTGCTTGTTGACTATGAATCTAACACACTACTGGTTGCAGCCATAATGCAAACCATGAAAGTGCAACTCCTTTACGGGGTTTGAAACTTCAAAATGCTGAACGAGTCAATATTCAAGAATTGATCGAACGGCCTCAGGTGCTTTTTAAAGTGTTTACTTATTAATTAGCAAGTGTAATCGGTTATGTTGTAACTAGCTGTTTTCCTCATAACATAACTCATATGATCTAACTTATAACAGAAAAACTACTGTTCATTCAAGGGAACGATTGCCAGTATTGACAACATGGAAAAACCTTGGTACGATGCATGTAATGAATGCAGTAAAAAGGTTGTATTCACTGAACAAGGGGCAAAATGCCATGGATATAGGTGCAGTGGTACTAACAAAGTTGTGGATTATTCCCCATGGTAACAAGTTTTAAATTTCTTAATTGTTTTCAATTTATTATAAGAACTATGCTGAAAGTACATTGACTTATGAACCAAAGGATTGAGATTGATTACTTGTCTATTTTCCAGAAGTTTCAGCCTTCAAATGTTTGTTTATTTTCCAAGAAATTAGCAAGTCCGTAATTGTTGTTCCACTAGCGAGTAACCAT